>VZRI01004510.1:0-63854 GCA_013397515.1 Upupa epops
TTCACCACCCAGCCTGTATTCGTACCTGGGACTGCCTCTATCCAGGTGCAGGACCTGGCACTTGGCCTTGTTGAATCTCATNTTGGCCTTGTTGAATCTCATGAATTTGGCACTGGCCCAGCTCCCAAGCCTGTCCAGGTCCCTCTAGGTGGCATACCTTCCCTCCAGCGTGTCCACCACACCACGCAGCTTGGTGTCACCAGCAAACTTGCTGAGGGGACACTCAATGCCACTGTCCATATTGCTGACAAAGATGTTACATAGCACTGACCCCTGAAAGATGCCACTGATCACTGCTCTCCATGTGGACTTGGTGACATGATCATCCAGCCAATTCTTTATCCAGTGAGTGGTCCATTCACCAAGACCATGTTTTTCCAGTTTGGTGACCAGGATGTCATGCAGGACAGTGTCAAACACTGTACACAAGACCAGGTATGTGACATCAATTGCTCTTCCCTTGTGCACTTGTGCTGTAAGGCCAGCAAATGAGTTAGGCAGGATTTGCCTCTGATGAAACCATGCTGGTTACCAATCACCTCCTCATTTTCCATAGACTTCAGCAGGCCCCTTAGGAGGATCTGCTCCATGATCTTGCCAGGCACAGAGGGGAGGCTGACTGGCCAATAGCTTCCAGGGTCTTCCTTTTTTCCCTTTTTAAAGATCAGGGTGATGTTTCCCCTTTTACAGTCAGCAGGAACTTCACCAGACTGCCATGATCTTTCAAATATGATGGCTAGTGGCTTGACAACTTCATTTGCCAGTTCCCTCAGGACCTGTGGATTTCATCAGTCCCCATGGACTTGTGCAGGTTTAAGTTCTTCACATGGTCTCAAACCTGATCTTCACTAAAAGTGATTAGTTCGTCTTTCACCCTATCTCTATCTTTGTCTTCTGGGACTTATGTGAGTGGCTAGAGCCTTCAATGCTGAAGACTGAGACAAAGAAGTCATCAAGCACCTCAGCCTTCCCCCTATCACCTGTGACCAGGTCTCCATTTTCCCTCTGGAAGGGCCTCTGTAATCCCTAGCTTTCCTTTTGTTACCGATGTATGCAAAGAAGCCCTTCTTGTTTCCCTTTATCCCCATGGCCAGATTCAATTCTATCTCTGCTCTTGCTTTTATAATCTGCATCCTGGCTTCAGAGACAAGTTATCTGTACTCCTCTCAGTCAGCCTGTCCCTGTGTCCACTGCCTATAGACTTTCTTCTTGTGTTCAAGTAAGTCCAGGAGCACCTTGTTAATCCATGCTGGCCTCTTGACATTCTTGCTTGCCTTCTTCTTTCTTGGAATACATTGCTACTGGGCTTTGAAGAGTTGGTCCTTGAATAATAACCAGGTCTCTTGGGTGCCTCTTCCCCCCAGGACTTCATCCCAAATCCTGCCAAGTAGATCCCTGAGGATGAAGTCAGCATTCTTGAAGTCCAAGAATGCAAGCTTACTACGCATCCTCTTAGCAGGATGCCAACAATTTCATGATTGCTACATGAAAGTAGTACTGCCCTTGAGCTTCACTTCACTCACCAGCTTCTCCATGTTGGTGAGGACAAGGTCCAGGACAGCACTTTTTCTTGTAGGTTCCTCTATCATATTAATATTAATTGCAATGTTAATTTAATTTTAGTTGTCATCATCAAAGCTGGCTTTGGCTTTCCTATCTAAAGCTGGTTCTGAAGAAAATAATAACAAAATTTGGATTCTGCAGTTAAATATAAAATCTCCTATATCTCATGTTAAGTCAACAGTTCCTAACAATAACAAGTTTGGTGCTCTATTGTCTTCTGCAAAGGTGAAGTCTTCTGCAGTTACATTTGCTAGTACCTTAAAAGTCTGAGAATTGAAAGTGTGATTGTTACAGCTAAAAGCAAAAGTGTTCTGGATTTAGCTAAGCAAATAAAAGCTTTCATTTGAGACTGATGCTTCTCTCATAAACTTTGCTGGTCAGGAACATTTAATGCACAACAGCTGTATTGGTATAAGCCTGGAATGGGATAGCTTATGGAAATGATGTTTAGAAGGCTGCCTTCACCTGTGTAGTGTGTTATAGAATAAGGGCACCACAAGCCCTCAATGAGTTAACAAGAAGAAAAACTACTTCCTCAAGAGAGCAGCTATATTTGCCCATTACAGTTTATTTGCTCAGCAAAGACCATTAGAATAAAAATTATGCATTTCCTGAGAGTTATAAAGAAAAGAATGAGCATTTGAAATAAGCATTTACAGCAAATTAACAATGCAATAGTTAAGCATTGTTTCATTTTTCTGGTGGTTTCTGGAGTAACAAGGAAACATCACTCTTAGTAGAAGTATTTCCCATATAAAAAAAAAAAATCTACTTCTATTTAAAAGCAGTTGACACACATTGTCAGTACCACAAAGCTCAGGAGATAAGACCCTTTGCTAAGGTGAATATCTTCCTAAAGGTATCAGCTGGTAAACTCTTGAAGCCATAAGATCAGCTGACTATTAAACAAATTTAGATTGTTTTGATTTCCTATGTCCTTCCAGTTAAGGACATTGGAATGGGGGAAGTCTGTAAAGACAACAAGAGCAAAAGCAAGTAGCCAGACCAAGAAATGTTTGAGTATACAGGATGTCTTGGTCAGGTTGGCATTCCCAGCCAAATTTTTTTAACAGCATTATAGCTTAGCTGCTGAAATTCCCAAGTAAAATGAAGCAATCCCTCCAAAGACCCATAGGCTACTGCTCTAGAAAGGTAGAAATAACTTTTAACTTTTTTAATTTTAACAATGATGCAGAACTTTTACATGCCTATTCTACTGTCACGTCAGTGGGTGCTCTGGCTGCCAAAGTAGTCTAATCCAAATATTTCATACTACAAACTGTGTCTAAATATGAAAAAGTGAAAACAAAATGCTCTCCATACCTTGGGAGAGATCCCATCTCTGCCTGTATGTTTCTACCTTTGTTTTCTGTGTTCTTGCTCATGGCGAGTGAAACACCAATACATCTCACAGGTTTACTCTGAGCAACACACTCTGGCTGAACTACACCTCACTGAAACAGCTTTGTAAACCACAGAATTTCATATTGCAGCTAAAATGACAGGATGGCAATACAAACTTTCTTTCTTCAGGTCTTTTGCTAAGCATGTCTAGAATAACTTAAGCTTTGTGTCACTGTACCTATTACCACCAGTGAGAACAAAATTGAGGAATTTCTTGTATCATCCTAATTTTGGATTGATCATTTGATAGAGATACAAGCAAATGCCCTGCTTATCTCCATAAAGAGAAATGTCCAGTCATTTCAGCCAAACCAGGATTTCAAGTTTTTGTGGTTGTGGCTGTTTGAGAGCAGCTGCTTCTTAAGTAGCTCCACAGTCTCACATCTCTCAAAGACAAAAAGTTATTGTAGCTTCTAAAACCTCCACATCAACATCTGCCACCAGCTTGTGAAGGCCATCAGCTACAAAAAACTTTCAGAGTCTTATCAGCCCTGACTGAACAAAGCAAAAATGGACTTTACAGTAATTTTAATGGCTGAAATGGGCTACAGATTCTGGTCAAGCTCTATTTCTTGCAACAGCAGTTAAAACTGGTGCAGCCTGTGGGCTCAAAAAGCTGTGTTGTTGGGTGGACACACAAATGTATGGACCTGGGACAGCAGCTGTGTTCTACTGTTGTACCTTGAGAAATGTGGAAAGTGAACTCATACAGCATAGCAGCTGCACTTTGTAAATACAGCTAAATACTTGTGATTCAAGAGCAGAGTGGCCAAAAAGATAGGCTGAATTAACCCAGCACCTATCTCTGGTTTTTAAAACTCACTTACTGCAGTCTGAGAGAAATCTCTTGTGACAGCTGACACAGATAGGAGTAGGAATTGGTGATAGTCACTCACTATGAAGATAAAGCTGTGGATCTCACAAATATTTTATCATTATATAGCACAAAAAGCCTCTCCCTGAAATTGTCTGCACTGGTATTCTGATAGGCAAAGTCCAGACAAATTCCTTCTAGAAAACCTGTTTTCTGAATTCAGAGTTTCAGCTCTGGCTCTGGGTATAATTCACCATGTTTGCTTTGACTTAAACCTCAGAAAACTGGTCAAGGATCTGATACATGTTGAAAACTGAGATCTGGATCAAGAATAGTTATGAAATGGATTGAATCCAAAACTGAGTACATTTTCACAGAACCACAGAATTATTGAGGCTGGAAAAGACCTCTGAGATCATCGAGCCCAGCCTATGACCTAACATCACATCAGCTAGACCATGGCACTAAGTGCCACATCCAGTCTTTTCTTAAACACTTCCAGAGATAGCAAATCTACCAGCATACTGAGCAGTCCATTCCAATGTCTAAACACCTTTTCCAGGAGGAAGTGCTTCCTAACATCCAACTTAAACCTCCCCTGGTACAGCTTCAGGCCATGCCCTCTCATCCTATCACTAGTTGCCTGGGAGAAGAGCCCAACACCCACCTGTCTACAACTTCCCTTCAGGTAGTTATAAAGAGTGATAAGGTCCCCCCTGAATCTCCTCCAGGCTAAACAACCCCAACTCCCTCATAAGACTTTTCCTCTAGTCCTTTCATCGGCCTCACTGTTCTCCTCTGGACCTGCTCCAGTACCTCAATATCTTTCTTGAAGCAAGGGGCCCAGAACTGCACATAGTACTCAAGGTGAGGCCTCACCAGTGCCCACTACAGGGGCATTACATCCCCATGGTCACACTTTTCCTGATACAAGCGAGGATGCCATTGGCCTTTCATGCCACCTGGGCACACTGCTGGCTCATATTTAACCAGTTATGCACCAGTACTCCCAGGTCTCTCTCCACCAGGCCACTCTTCAGCCACTCATCCCCCAGTCTGTAGCTCTGGAGGTTATTGTGACTGAAATATAAGGCCATGCACTTGGCCTTGTTAAAACCTCATGCCATTAACCTCTGTCCATTCACCCAGCCTGCCCAGATCTCTCTACAGAATTCTCCTCCCCTCTAGCAGACCGACTTTGTGTCACCCACGAATTTACTAAGCAGAGATTTGATCCCCTCATCCAGGTCTTCAATAAACATGTTGAATAGAACTAGGCCCAGCGCTGATTCCTGGGGGACACCACTGCTCACTGGGCACCACCTGGATGAGGCACCATTCACAACCACTCTCTGTGCCTGGTCATCCAGCCAGTTTTTAACCCAGTGTAGGGTGTGGATGGGCACCACATTGGTCAACCTCCAGTCATCTGGGACTCCCCAGTTATCCAGAACTGGTGATAAACAATTGAGAGCGGCCTAGCTAACTCTTGCACCAGCTCCTTAAGCACCTTGAGATGAATCCCATCCAGAGCCATAGAACTGTTAGATTCTAAGTGGCACAGCAGGTCACTACCTACTTCCCACTGGATTATAGGAGGGATATTCTGCTCCCCTTCCCTGTCTACCACCTCAGGAGCCCAGTTATCCTGAGGATGGCCAAGCGTTTTGTCAAAGACTGAGGCAAAGGTGTTCAGTATCTCAGCTTTTCCCTGTCTTCACTTACCGTATTCCTATCTTCATCCAATAAGTAGTGAAGATTTTCCCTGGCCCTTCTTTTGGTATCAATGTATTTATAAAAGTGTTTTTTATTATCCTTAAGAGATTTGGTCAGATTAAGTTCTAACTNCAATTGAGAGCGGCCTAGCTAACTCTTGCACCAGCTCCTTAAGCACCTTGAGATGAATCCCATCCAGAGCCATAGAACTGTTAGATTCTAAGTGGCACAGCAGGTCACTACCTACTTCCCACTGGATTATAGGAGGGATATTCTGCTCCCCTTCCCTGTCTACCACCTCAGGAGCCCAGTTATCCTGAGGATGGCCAAGCGTTTTGTCAAAGACTGAGGCAAAGGTGTTCAGTATCTCAGCTTTTCCCTGTCTTCACTTACCATATTCCTATCTTCATCCAATAAGTAGTGAAGATTTTCCCTGGCCCTTCTTTTGGTATCAATGTATTTATAAAAGTGTTTTTTATTATCCTTAAGAGATTTGGTCAGATTAAGTTCTAACTGAGGTTGCACTTCTCTAATTCTCTTCCTTCATGATCTTACAATATCATTAAATGCTTCCTGATTCACCTGCCCCTCCTTGCAAAGTTGATACCCTTTTTTTTTTCCAGAATTAGGTTCCTGACAGCAATTCATGTAACAGGTAAATTGGAGAATTAAAAATACCACAAACACAGCAAACAGCATCTTTGAAAGCAGAGATATTGGACCCTTTCTAAATTATGTTGGCAGAGTCTTAATTTTGCAGGACTGATGGCTTATGTTTTATCTCATCAGCACAGTAAATCTGACAATGTGTCACTGTAATTATAAGCCAAGGCAAACTCGCATACATCCTAGGGAGAGTATTTTTTTAATAGAAAAGAAAAAGAAGAATGAACATGCTATTGTGCATTAATGACTTCATTAAAAAAATTTCACAAGATTTTGAGAGGAGGATTGAAATGATGGGAAAGAATTATCTTCTTGAAACATCTGGGAGCAGAGTACATCTGGCTCTCTATTGGAGCTTGGCACTCAGCATGTTATGAGACATACTTGAGTACATGAGAGGCTCTTACGAAGCTGAATCATTTGGGCAATTAACACTCAAAGCAATTTTCACACAAGCCCTTGATATATGAAATTTTACTTTTCCATAAGTGACAGGCAGCCTTCTGTATGCAGACAGCTCCAGCTTTGCTGTAGCACTTCAAGGTTTATGAAGGGGAAAATGTTTTCAAAAATGGAAGGTACTTTAAACAAGTTTTTCTGCTCATTTGTAAAGGAAGACTTACTGACTGTGTTTTACTGCTACAGGTCTGTCCAAAATTAGTTACATCACAGGAAAATTCAGATCAAGGGGAAGAGTTTGAAAGTTCTACAGCACAAGATATTTATGTTTTAGAGGATAAATACCCCAAACTTTTAGTTGATTCTCACCTCTTGCACAGATCTTCCATTGGGTGTAAGCTGAAGTGTGTCTCTTCAGAGAGTTTTGTTCATATTTTCTATGGACAGCAACAGCTTAACGTTAGCAAGAAGTTGAAACAGATGAAAAAAAATACGCTTTTGTTAAGAGTAACTGCTTTGAAACAAAATTCCTTGAAAGTCAGGTAAAGAGGGTAAAATTTGGAGTTAGTCACAGGCAAGAAGATTAGGAATAGAAAACCGAATTTGTTCTACCATCATCCATAACCCAAGCAGTTTGCAAATTAAAGATATGACTCTTAAGCCTAAAGTGTGAAATAAGAAGAAATCTTTATTCTCCCACCACTGTGACCTATGAATAAAGGTTTAGTGTTCACAAAAATATTTAATTTCTTCTTGAATATTTATGTTATTTTTCCCTGGTTTTTAATTAAGTATAGGACAGAATAATACATAAAAAAGAAGAATACTCTAAATTTTGCTGCCTCTTTGGTACTGCAGAAAGGTGATTTCAGATGCTGCTTGTAAAGGAACATTGTGATATAGTAGCAATACAAGGAAGGTTATTTAGAAGACAACATTACACAGAGCATATGCTGCCTACGACTCTGCTCTTATACTATCCCCTAGTTTTGATAAAGTTATTCAATTTCCACAGAGATAACTGAGAAAAGAATCTGCCTGAAGACCCCTGGCTCGATTAGAGTTTTTAAGTCAGAGTTGAACCCTATCTTCAGAAGCAGCCTCCCTATCAGAAAGTGCTTCATAGTAAGAAATAGAGATACACAGTTGGATCCTTCAGACTAAACAAAAAATTGAACAGATGACTTAGAGAATTAGACCTATGCATTTGAGGTATCTCAGAAAGCCTGTATTTACTGCCTAGTAAGGTCAATATCAAAGGCTTTATGTAAGCATTGCTATTAAGACTGCAAAGAGCACCAAACTCATTTCAACCAAACTCATATTCTACTGAAGATATTTTAGGTTCCAGTGAGCACAAGGTTTGCATCAATGACTTAGAACTTCCAGCATATCTTACTTCTTGACAGTGACTCAGTCTCAGCACACCTGGATTTCATTCCCAAAAATACCCTATTATCCAAGAATGATGAACCCTACCATTCACCTAGGATTCACAATTACCACAGCAACCAGGCATAATTACCTTCTGTACTCTCTTCCACTAGGAGGCCACTCCTCTCTTATTTAGTAAATATCCACAGTTGGGGAGAAGCTTTTATAAGGAAGTTTTTCAGTCAGTCCTCTGACTTAGCTAGAGAAGTGCAAAGCAGAGTGGTGTTTGGGTTTCAGATTTTATTTGTAGCTAAAAATGAAGTGTGGAGAGAAGTTTGAAGGAGGAAGAACTGCAGTGTGAAAATACACTTGGTTTAGTGAAGAGTATCTAAAAACAGCTCTTGGAGAACAGGATACTGATAATTAAAGAAGCAGTTCCGTATTTCTGTATAGCATTGGCTATTCTAAGCAAGGCTGATTTTCTGACAGAGCAGAATACTTACAAGGAATAACATTTTTTCCACTCTCTCTATGCACACCTCAGCCAGGGTGATGTGGGCCTCCCAGTCAGATGTCAAGCTTTGCACGACTCCCATTGAGACATGAGCTACACCTAACATAGCTCACACACTCTGGTCTCTTGGAACAAGGTAGCACCTCTCTATTCTGCTCTCTTCTCGTTACCCTACTATCAATACCTCAACTGCATCCAGCCCTTATTTCTTTGGTACTGAAGCAGTTGCTTCTCACCAGTAAAAACTGAGTCTTCTTCCTTGTGTAGTGAGCTTTTCTTTCAGCTTATTTTGTCTCCAGTTTAGCAAGGCTAACAAGTCACCCACACTTTTGATATCTGCAGAAGCAGTTAGAAGCGGACTCTGGTATCATAGGGAATGTGTAAGAAGGTAAGCATAACATCAAAGGTCTTTATTTGGACAGGATAAAGGTCCATGTAACCTAGTACCCAACTTCAAATGGATCATTTGCAAATACATAAGGGAAGAATACAAGAAGAGAGGAAGTTTATAATGGAATTTCTCTGAAATAGTCTCAATTTATAATTTGGGTATTTCCTATATCAGAGGAAAGTTGCAGTGTTCTCAGGTTGTAAGATATTTTCTTGCATTAACTTATAGGCCAATAATTCACAGCTTACAGGCTAGTTATTCCTATAATTATTTCTGTGTCTCAGACATGCTGCAGAAGCTACACAGGTGGGTAGCACATTAATAAAGCAGTATTCCCTTTTCTTTCTTCTCAGTGTGTACCTTATGGTTTCTCAGCAGAGCACTAATAGTGTTTGCATCAGAACAGATAACCAAGTTATTTCCATTTTCTTCCTTGGTTGTTATTGTATCACTTGGGAGTCCTGTCCACCTTCCTTGCAGCTATTTAAGATAGATAAAGTAACATGACCTGTCCTGTTTGAGGGAAACTATAACAACCCTTGCAAAAAATGTGACAGTATATTTGCCAGAAAGTTACATTCTTTGACTTTTTCTTATTCTCATCTTCTCTTAAATGACACATTTGAAGTTTGACTCCTATTCTTTGCATAATGCAGTCAGCAAGAAACTATGTTTGTGATAGTGACTCTATTCAAGATGACACTGCAATTCATGGCTGCTGTGCCGTCTGTGGCTTCTATGCAACAGACAGCATTTTAATCTTCATGCTGTTATGAACTACTAGAGGATTTTCAGGACTGTCTTCAAGTGTATCTTTGATATTAAAAAATCGGATATTTGGTTTCCACTTTGTGCAAAGCTTTTCTCTTCCCCAGATAATGAACTGTTGTGTCAAACCTCATTTGACTGAATTATAATTATTTGCAAGCAAATCCTGATGTATGCCTATCAGACTTGAGCCCAAACCTCATCTTATTTTGGGCTTGCTTATGGAATTCAGATAAACTGGTGGTAGGAATGTCTGCTAACACAAAGCAGCTGCAGTCTGCAGATGTGATAAATTCTACTCATGGAGGTGGCATATTTCACACTAGCTGACAGCATGGGAACATTACCAGAATGTTTCACCTACAAGACACTATCCAGTTTCTTTTCACAATCGTAATACTATTCTTTACCAAGGTTAAACAGGACTTCTCTGTGTGCGAAACATGAAACTGTTCTGCATTTGAACTAAGGAATTACAAGTCTGAGCTGTAGAGTTCCTAGTCTACATTCTTATGAGGTATCCCACAGGTGACTTGGAGATAAATACAGAATTGTTGTCATCAGACAGGATAGCATGACGAATAAAACTTAATAAAAACAGATACAGGTTTTCCTTTGAATGTGTGGTCTGTTCACACAAAATTCACTCTAGCTAAGTAAAAGGCAGCATTATGGATCTGAACATAAAAAGTGGGGAACTAGTAACCATATTATATTCATAATTCATAGCAGAATAACAATGTAATTTGCAGGGGTGATATAATGGGTGAACAAACTCATTCCTTGGATGCACCAGAGAGCAAACACAGCAGTGATTTTTGTTACCCATATGGCACTGTTCACCTGATGCTGGCTTGTTTCCTGCACACTGGAATGGCATGTCCAGTTCTGGTGTTGACATTTTAAAGAGGATGTTGAAACATTACAGGGTGTGTTGGAAAAAGACACAAACACAGCTCAAGGGTTGAAGAAAAATATTTGTGGGGAACAAATTTAATCTTATCTCAAAGAAGATGTGTGACATCCATAATTAGTCCATTAGTAACTTTCCTAGAGAGAAAATAGCATCTACAAAATAGTCCTTTAATCTTGCATAGAACAGCATAACAGACAATTTGTGGAAATTGAAATTGAGCAAATTAATAATATACAATTTTAATTAGTGTGATTAACCATTGATATATAGTGGACATATCAGATCATCTTAGGTTCTTGTCCTTTGCAGCTGTTAATGGCTTCTTCTAAGTATTAACTAAGGATTAATTAAGTTTCATCAGCAAAGCTAGAATCTTTCTTCCTGAACATAGGCTAAATGGATCACACTCAAACTTTTTTTGCTTCAGATCAAGTCTGGATGTATTTTGTGAAGTAACATACAAACTGAAGCACAGAACAAGTGACTGGACTCCATCCAAGAGTAACAGAGTGAGACTGACTGGCCAAGCACTTGGACTTTTTTATGCAAGGGTCCTGCATTTGTTAGCAGATCTACAAATCCATACAACTTTACTTTTTCACAAAATATCTTGTATATCCATACTTGCCCAAAGTGAGCTTGCTTGCAAAAATTATTTACCTGCATAGAGAGTAAGCACTGCAAGAGGTAATAAAACCTGCATTACAGCTGTGCCTCACGCATGAATGAAGGCAGTAGATATTGCCTCCTGGAAATAACAGCACAGGAGGCCTATCAGCTGCTCAGGTACTGTTTAACCTGCAGGCATTGTTGTTTGTGTTGCTTAACACAAAAATATGTTACAGTGTTATTGCTCACTCCAGCAGATATAGCACTGCTAATTATCCCATCATGTAGTCGCTTTGCAGTAATATAAATAGCCCAGTTAGTGTCATTTTACACTATCCAGCAGAGAACCTCCAAAGGCTGGGTAGGGCATAGAAGTTGCTTAAATAGAAAAGCAGGTCACTTTAAAGATAGATGCTGCATTTTTCTTTCCACACACTACAGATGCTGCCATTTGCTTGAACTGAGTCAGTAGAGAAGGAAAACAGGGATTACAAATTGGGTGAAGAAAAAAGTTAATTAGTAAATAGTGCTATTGATGAGGATTCTCCAACAGGAGACATGCAGAGGCTGATGCAAGTAATACTTCAGTGTTTCCCAGATACTTCACAGTTCTATTCTCCAAATTATCTCTATAGCTTCCATTAATTTCTCCTCCCTGCAAATGGTCATGTTTCCCTGTTCTGGAGATCTGACTGAAGGACCTCTTATGATTACCCTTGAGATCCACACTAGATCTCTTGTATCTGAGCTGGAGTCAGGTAAGAAGTTCAATGCAAGGGTAGGCTATAGTCTATATGGGAGATTATGCCTCATGAATGCCTCTGAATTTTCAGGCTGAGATTTTCAGGCTATAAATAGGTAAAATCAGGAAGGAATTGTAAAACACAGGCTGGTTTGGGCCATTTGTGCACATGCAGATATCTGGAGCAGCTAGAATTCTGTACAAATGTCCTACATCCTCAAACTCTGAGGATTTCCAGGTAGTAAATATATCTCAATAGGAAAAATGTGTTTAAAGGATTATTATTCTTATTATTCTACGTATCCATAAGATTATAAAAACTGCCATGTACAGACCTAACTGCCAGAGAGGGAATTGACAGCAAAGGTTATTAAAACCAAGCTGAGCAAGGGAAAATTTAGGCAGTCCTAATGAAAATTTGCTGACAAAGACATATTGTAGTAGAATCACTGAAAGGAGGCAGTGTGGGCTTCAGTTCACAGCTGAAAAATGAGTAATGCCAGTTAGGTGTTTGGAAAAGATGACACAGAATTCTGAAATTTGTTTCAACTTTTTCCAAGTTCTGTAATAATTGCTGGCACTGTAGTAATTTTATCTGCAGTACATCTTGCTTGTGTCTCTGATAGGCAAATAAGATCTATTTATTAGGAACCACAGAGATTATTACCATGGCCAGCTTGGCTCCAGGAACACCATTTGGCTTGTCTGTGGCTGGAGGCTTGAAGATACTCCAGCAGCAAGTTGTCATACATCAGCATAGGTAACACATGTTACCAAAATGTGGTCTGCAATCTTCCAAAGATCATTCTTAGACTGTCTTCTCCTCCTCTTTCTCATTCTTTTTCTCCTTCTCCTTCTAGAGATCCACTAGGGATTGGAAGGGACCTTGAAAGATCACCTAGGCCAAGTCACAGAACATCACAGAACAGAACATTATGGATTGGAAGCAACCTCGAAAGACTATCCAGTCCAATATCCCTGCCACAGCAGGATCACCCAGACCAAGTCCAGGAGGGTTTTGAAAGTCTCCAGAGAAGAACACTCCACAACCCACCTGGGCAGCCCCAATCTGTGCCACATCACCCTACCTGGGAAGAAGTTATAGAATCACAGAATCCGTCAGGGTTGGAAGGGACCACAGGATCATCCAGTTCCAACCCCCCTGCCGTGCACAGGGACACTCCACTAGCCTGGCCTTAAACACCTCCAGGGATGGGGCCCCAACCACCTCCCTGGGCAACCCATTCCAGGCTTTCACCACTCTCATGATGAAGAACTTCCTCCTCACATCAAGTCTAAATCTCTCATCTCCAGCATTGCTCCATTCCCCCTAGTCCTGTCGCTACCTGAGATCCTAAAAAGCCTCTCCTCAGCTTTTTTGTAGCCCCCTTCAGATACTGAAAGGCCACAATAAGGTCATCTCAGAGCCTCCTCTTCTCCAGACTGAACAGCCCCAACTCTCTCAGTGTGGCCTCAGAAAGGTGCTCCAGCCCTCTGATCATCTTCATGGGCCTCCTCTGTGCACACTCCAGCATGTCTACATCCTTCTTGTAATAAGGGCTCCAGAACTGGATGCAGTACTCCAGGTGGGGTCTCACCAGAGCAGAGTAGAAGGGGAGAATCACTTCCCTCAACCAGCTGGCCACACTTCTGATGCAGCCCAGGATCCAGTTTGCCTTCTGGGCCGCAAATGCACACTGCTGGCTCATGTTGAGCTTTTCATCCACAAACACCCTCAAGTCCCTCTCTTCAGGGCTACTCTCCAGCCAGTCACTACATAGTCTATATTTGTTCTTAGTATTGCTTCCACCCAGATGCAGGGCCTTACACTTAGTCTTGTTAAACCCCATGAGGTTGGCTTGTGCCCACCTCTCCAGCCTGTCCAGGTCCCTCTGGATGGCATCCCTACCCTCTGATGTGTCTGCTGCACCACACAGCTTGGTGTCTGAAAACTTGCTGAGGGTACACTCAATGCCTCAGTCCATGTCACTGACAAAGATGTTGAACAAGATTACTCCCAGGACTGATCTCTGAGGGACTCCATTTGTCACTGGCCTCCACTTGAACATGGACCCATTGACAGCCACTCTTTGGGTGCAGCCATCAAGCCAGTTCTTTACCATTAAACCCATGTTCAACCAACATTCACACAGCATGGCCATCTAAATACCATAATGCCACAAAAATTCAGTCTGGGACACTAAGGAAATTACTCTTTGCAAGCAAAGGGCTGTTCACCTTCTGTGGAAAGAGGAATAAAACTTGTACAGCATTGAACATGACTTTTTTTCTCCAGATTTGCACTGAACTCACGCATATTTCGTATCATAAATTCTTTAAGGTGAGGAAGTGATTTGCAAGCTCCAAAACAACCTAAGGATATTATTTTCTTAGCAAACAGCTCTAAAATGAATGCTGTAAATCTCATCCTTTCCTTGAGATGACACTCAGCCACCTGCATGTCTCAAGGCAGAACCAAAGTTTTAAAAAACCTACATACAGTTGTACAGGGAATTTTTCATATGTATCTCCAGCTCTATTTGCTATGCAAATTGGATAGCAGCATGCTCAAAATAACTTACGTGTGTGTTTGCCTATTTGTAAATTGAACAATATCAGTTAATAGGCAGCAGAAAACTGTGTCCCCACAGCAAAGTGATTTACAATTTATAAATCAGCAATCCCCCTGTTTCTGCCTCATAACTCAGTTGCCCAATGAAATTACTTCCCATCTTGCATACCTCTAGCAAATTTGTTTTTCTTCTACCAGTCTTCTCACACCACCATTCCCAAGTATACCATCACTCTGTGGGCCAGCTCCAGAGCCTGTTGAAGCCAACAGAAAAACATTTGTTAGTTTCAGCAGCTTTAGAGATGGCAGAAAATAAAGAGACACATTGCATGCAGGCTTTTCTTTATGGCAGACTACTCTAGGTACAGTTCTGAAGAATTCGTAAGTGTTTTGATAGAAATGAACATATGTCTAGAAACTTGTAGTGAGCTGAAGCCCAAGAACTCAGAAGATAGCATGTACTGTATGTCTTTTAATAACATTTCAACAATTTTCCAAAGATTAATTCATACAACTTCTCAGGGGACTCGCGTAAGTAGTTGTGACAGACCAGGCAGGATAACCCTTTTATGCACATTACCTCCACTTTTGCATTTCACCTCTAGCCTAAGCACTTCTGTGCTCATCTTCTTAGGCTTTTCGGTGGTTTTTGAAGATAGATGGAAATTCAATTAGGCAAATATTTTTTTCTTTTCAAAAGAAATGCTGCTTTCTTTGGAAGCAAACATTTTAGCAGGAATCATTCCATTTAGATGAATATTCTATATGAAAAATGTTTTCAGTTAAAAACAAAAAAAGTTTTTAAAAAGTTGTTTGACCTATTTTAATGTGCCTAAAAAGCTGTATATTCTACTCTGTTAAGGTTTAATTTGCTGATTATTTTTTAGCAAAGTAAACAAAATTGACTTCATTATTAATGCTTAAAAATTATCATAGTGACTTATTTTTCTCACACCAATTTGTTATCATAACTGTTTCCATTACTTTATTTCCAGATTTTGTGCCTCTCAGGTGATTTGTGTGCTGGAAATACTACAATATTATCCTTTCCTTCCCATCTCCTGCCCAGCTTCTCAGGGTTAGGAGAAATGAGTTTTAACCCTCTATGTTACCAGCCCATTACTGACACTTCCTTCTATTTTGTTTATGCCCATGCAGGCTGCTGCATTTTGAAATCCTTTAGTGAAGCAGCTTTCTTCTACACCCTAGATCAATGCTGCTTAGAGCAATATTACAATCGATCCTTGCCTTTTTCTTGAATGAAGTGCTCACTGCAGCACTGTTACCTCCATTACCTCTGTTCTAAATATGCACCATGCCTCAGACACAAAGATTTCTAAGCATTTTCCAGTCCTAATTTCACTCTTTCTGGGGTATGAACCCAGTTCTGATGGACAATACATGTCAAATAGCCATCTAAATACTATAATGCCACAAAAATTCAGTCTGGGACACTAAGGAAATTACTCTTTGCAAGCAAAGGGCTGTTCACCTTCTGTGGAAAGAGGAATAAAACTTTGAACATGACTTTTTTTCTCCATATTTCCTTTTCAAGGTAACACTACAGTATAAAAAAGTGAAGAGGGGATTTGTATACTTTCCCTGGGTAGCTATGCTATGGCTTTTGTTCAGTGTGGGTGCAAAAAGAATGTCACGGATTCTGGGAAGATTTTTGTAGCCTCACAAAGCATAAATAAATATCTTCAATTTACCTTTGTGGTGTTTTGTAAATACTGGACCACTAAAACTCTCAATGATTGAAGGGTGGTAAGAGTAACATAGGCCATGAATATCAATATGATTATATTTTAGACTTTCAGATCTTGAGGACAGTTGCATTTGAAGTTGGATGTAGTTGCAAGAGAAATAAATACCATTGTCCGATAACTGATCATAAGTTTTGTCTAGGAGAATAGCATTGATCCATGTATTATGCATAAAGTGCTTATGACTCTTGGTAAAACTCATGTGAAATGCTTTGCAGCAACAAACAGCTGGATTTTTGGAAGGCCCAGGATGTCTCACCTCTCTCCCTGAAAAATCTTACTCCTTCTTTTCAATAGGATTTGGAAAGAAGAATAAAAGGAGCGAGTTTTCAACCACCCTCAGCATCTTTCCTATTACTGCTGGGAGCTCATGTTGTGACAGGTCATTGTGAGATCTGTAAACTCAAAGATGAAAGCAATTGAACCTTTTGAGGGAAAGGCAGAAAGGATAAAGCTGGAGACAGCAGCAGGATGCCACAGGGTGGGAGGAGAAATCTAGGAACAAACCTTGAGATATACTCTTCACTGCCTGGCAGGGTTTGAACTGGTTTTGCTGCCCCTAAGAAGGCTTGCTGCTCATGTAATGGGGTTGTTATTGTTTGAGGGGTAATTATCTTCTTCAGAAAAACAGACAAAATGAGATGTTTAGATGGGGTGAAGCTACAGCAAAGTGAAACCTGTCAGAGACACATGACAGAACCTCTCCCCACTCTGTCCAAACACACGAATGTGAAGAGACACTCCTGTTCTGTCAGAAAAGACAGATGCCAGCATCCTATCTTACCCTACTTTATCATGTGGATTAGTATTTCCTAACTCTTGCAGTTCTCTAAGTAAGCTGTTTTTAAATGAGCTGAGAATGAGCATGCACTGAACAGGTCATCAGTCTCCTGTTTGTAGACTTTGAGCTTTACTAAAAGTTAAAACTGCGGGATTAGGAAAGGGGAGACTAATTTTGATTTTTTTCATCAGCTATGATTCTTAATATAAGGAAAATATTAGATTTTAAATTATTTCGGATGTTAAGTAATAGTTTTGCTTAATTATAACAACTTTTGGGCTTAAACAAAACTAAATACTCCAAGTGGCAAGTTTTGTAGTTTTATGTAAAAGAAATGGTTTCATAAAATGTGTGGTGCTCATGAGGGATAATAATTGCTGTGTGTCATAACCCACGTTGTCATATAGTACAGGGTGTCATAGCATAATTTCATCTCCAACATTCTACGGTAGCATCCCATGTCACCCTAAGATACATCTTTCTGCAGGCACAGAATTTGATAACGAATTTTTAAGGCTGTTTTTTGCCATTGTAATTTGCTCTGGATTAGAATTGGATGAATCTGGCTGGAACAGAAAAGTTTAGTAATTTGATACTATATAGCTCCTACAATAAATGGAAATACAAGTCAGTATTGGGAACTTAGAAAATGTTGCTGCTATGACTTTGATGACCTGCTGCTAGCAAGTAAGTCTTGCAGGAAAACTCTGCCAAACACAGGGAAACTATACCCTTAGCTCTTTGATCTATAATATTCATTAGTACCAGGCATGTTTCCAAGAAATTGTCGCTTTGATTTTCATCTGGTTTTGTTTAAGTGTGTTTGAGTTCATGGGATGTTTTGATTGTCTTTTCAGTGTTTTTACACACAAACTTTCTGCTATAAAGCTGCCATCTGTGTCTGAAATATGCACCTAGCATGCCGGGATTTTCCTCCCTGGAGAGTTTCTGTTCTCTATGAAACACTGAATAAAATTCTGTTTCAAAGCCAAAAAGTAATAAAAAAATATAAAAAAAAAAGCAAAAACTTTTCCAGGATTGATTTAACTATTTACCTAGCATTATGTCATACAAGTATTGTTCTCACTACAACAGCAACAAAGTTATTGTAGTTAGCCTGCACAATTCATCCTCAGATTACTCCACAAATACTAGGAAATATGTGCTACCTGTGAGGTTTACATTCTCTGCTCCAGAAAGGTGTAGAGGGGGATTTGGCTTGTACAACAAAATGACAGCAAGCACGGAAACACCAAATAAAGTTTACGGGCACCTCTCACTGAGTAATGATGATCACTGGGCCAAACCTAACATCTGATGCTACACTGGGGTCTAGTGCTATTGCTTTACTGTTATTTACACTGAGGAAATGTGACAGTGGTCTTAAAAATGAGACAACCAGTTTGACTAGCAAGACTCCTGATCATAGACTGGTAGAGACACCACCTGCCCATTGGAGTGCAGTTGGAGTACCATGCTGGAGTTTTCCAGCATTCTCCTTAGCTGGTCAGTTATATCTAGATCAAGAAGATGAGCACATGTAACTACTGATGGGACCTTGTCTTAACATGGGTAGGTGCACAGTCTGGGACACTCCCATGTTCAATTCCTCCTCTTTGCATGAGTGTTTTATTAATATAAGTAATAATGCTCAAAAGCCTATTCAGGAGCCAGGTGTCATACCGATGGATATCACAATAACACTTCATTATGGGCTACACTTGCTGTCACCTTCTGTGAACTCCATTATGAAAAGACATTGTCTCCACTGTGTTTTTCATTGCCCCTCTCAATTGGAAGGACTGGATCATCAAGGCTAACTCTGATCACATGCAGTAAAGGCAATCCTTGCCCCCAGGATCTTCTAGAAGCCTTTATTAGTGAACAGTAAGTGGCAGTGCTGTGTTCAGTGACTTGCTCCTCTCAGTGACTTCCTGATGAAATGAAAGTTTCAGCTCTTGCTCAAAAGAGAAATTGTAGGTGCACAGTGGTGTCTTCAACAGCTATGCCAGTAAGATTTTCTGGTGCACTTCTTGGGATCTACTGTAAAATGAGAACAAATGCTCCAGCTTTGGAAGATATGACATCATTATTTGGTTCGTAGCACTAAGGAAGTAGGTATAGTGGGAAACACTGCAGAAGAATTAGTTCTTCATCATAGGCTTCGGCAGAATAAAATCTAGGCAAGAAATTGTTCATAAGGAACAGATGTAGGATTTCTCAGAAGGAATCCCTGAGACATCATTAAAACAGTGTATTTGTTAATTTTATCTGTCCTAGGTCTGGCTCATAAAGCCTTAACAGAGCAAAAAGAAAATCTGATGTCCTCTGAAGTGTGAAAAAGATACTGAGGCACAGTTAGTGAAGGAACCTGAGAAGACTCTGGGTAAATAACACACTCCTCTTGTAGCAGTAGGCAAGCCCACTCATGTACCAAAATTGAGATAGAGAAGTCCTTTCACTTGAAACTGTGTTACAGCTTTGGTGTGAGATGTTGATTTTTATGGCCTCACACTTTGAGGCAATAGAAAAATGATTGTTACCCTTACTAAAAACCAAATCTGCCTTGGGGATCAAGTGCTATATGCTGTCCTCATGATATCATGGGATGCGGCTTGCTGACTTTCATGGGTGCTGCATAAGAGTTTTTTCTGCTACCTTACAAATGTTCAATATTGTTTCTTTTTTACAGGGTTATTAGTGTACAGGTCTGACGTGCACAGGACACTGGAAAGCATTTTTCCTGCCAACCTTCTGTTTGAACCAATGGGCACTTTGGCTTATTGTGGCCCATTATTTTTGACGGAGGCTCTAAATTTCACTGTAAAAATGCTGTTCTTGTTATCCTGAGTATTGACATGAAAGGTTCTAGCCAGCCAGAAGACAGGCAAGGTAATTTTGGATGATCCAATGAACCCCTGCATACTCCCAGGCAGCAGTAGGATGCCTAAGTTGGAATCACAGTGATTTAAAAACCACACTGAACCAAGAATGGAGCTGTACAGTCCTTTCACAAATATATCTCCCCTCTGGCTATTTACCCACTGTATGCCAGTGATCACACATAAAAGGACAAACCAGAGTCCAATTCACACAAATTACCTGTGGACTAAGATACCCAGAATGAAAAGAATCACACTCACAAAAAAATAACAGTAGTTTCTGCCTGTGAGGTCTGTTTTATATATTCAAATACAGAAAGGCATATGATTCAATTCCTGTGCCTGTGTAGTTTAATCCAGTATCTTTTCTTTGGGTGTTTCTCTACTGATTCTCACAGACTGGGGATACTGCTATTGGTTACTTTAACACGAACCAAGGACAAATTAGTCACAAAACAGAAAGTTCTACAGTGTCACAATGAATTGGGTTTTGGCATGAAGTTTCATGATAGACCTGCTGAATGAAAACACAGAGTGCTAACTTTATCCTAGTGTTACTACACTGACTATTTGCCTTCTTCCAGTATGCAGCAAAAGTAATGTATGACCCTGCTGAGGTCACTTAAGCCTAAGCATTGTACTTCATATTCACAATGAACTAGACGTATATATGTGTCTGGTTGCTGCTGTTTAGATGATCGATGGTAACATGGTAAATGTTCCTTACTCGGTCATGTCTCGCTGCTTTTAAACAGGAGCTTGAATTTTCGCCATAGCTCATGATATGGACACCAGGAGTAAACCCTTGGGCAGCTGCCAGCTTCTCCTCATCTAGCCTCTCTGGCACTCTAAAGATGTATCTATCCTGTGCGTTGTCCCATAAATCCAAATTCTTCCTTATTATTTTCATGAGAACAAAATAAATCAAAAGAAAATCCCTGAGGAATAAAAGACCTGGATAAATACATTTTCTTGGTCTCCCATTTAAAGTTCCTTCTCACTGAATTTTTGTAAACTTAGTTTGCAATGGAACCAGCAGACCTGACTTGAGTTTTGATGTCTCATATTGTTCATCTGAAAACTGTGAGACCGTGAACCTTGGCCCAAGCAAAGTTACTAGAATAATTCAGTGACTTCTTCTAAGCCTTTTTTTTTTTTAATTTGAAATGATATCTTTGTGTTCCTTTTCAAATCTTACCACAAACGATTTGTTTAAGGGAGTTTGAGCAGGAGAAGTAAAAATTCAAGTCTCCATAGCTTCTGCTCAGTGCCATCATTTCTTTACCATCCTTCTTGGCAGGGGATGAAGCACACAGCAGAATTAAATGACTCTCAGAGGTACAACGCAACGTGTCAAAAATCACTATCCACTTCTTAGACTACAGAACTTTCCCTGCTGGATCTACTCATAAAAATCCTCTAAGCTCCATCTGGAAATGGCTGGTGACTTCAGCTGTGCCACTGTGACTCTGAGAAGCTCCTGCAGACAAATTAAATCTGGAGGAGACTGATGGTCCCTTGATTCTGCACACACTGACCCCAGCACCTGCCTCTAGCCTCTTTCCTTGCTGAGCTGCAACATTAGCTAATGTGTTCTTGATTGCTACTGCACTTAAGCAAATGAACTAATGGAAAGTTGTTAAATGCAGAGCAAACAATTAATTAAACACATTATTTCTGTGCTCTTTAGAACAGCAAAAGTAAACGAAAATGTGTCTTTTTTTCCCCAGCCATTTCCACCTCCCACACATTTTCTTTTTATTGGCATGGCACCCACTTGTTAATGACCTGCCTCTTCATAACTTAGACTTAATGGCTCAATAAACACCACTGCATTACAGATAGGTTCTGTTAGCTTCTGAATCTCACCCCAAGTGATTACAAAAAGTTTTGTCGGAATTTAGGGTTCTGTTTTCTGGACTTAGTACCTTCCCTGTTCATGTCTGTAGAGCAGATTGTTAAGTCTCAGAATTCATTCATTGTAAGCTTTGATAACTTTTAAATTGTGAGGATCTTCAACAAGGTAATGTTCTTCCACTACTAAAATTTGTGTACCAAGTACAAGTAGATAAACCCCCTAGAGAGATCAGGATCCCTCTGGGGAAGGAGTTGCTTATATAGAAAAGGTTATTCCCATAGCTTCAAACAACATTTAGGCTCCTATCTTCTCCAGATGGTAGCATTTTGGAGCTCTTTTCTCAGTCCAGTCTGCAGAGGACCCATTCAGAAGTGAGAAGCACAGGAGCAAGAAAAGAGAAGTATCAAATTAAAAAAGGTTTACTAGACAAACCAGAGCTCCTAACTAAAGAAACATGCTTTCTCAGGGCTGTGCTCTGCTAATCCTTCTTCATCTATCCTGTTTTGAGGAGGAGGCCTCATAAGGCTCGTTTGGAACATTGCTTCTAGGCTAGAACTTATATCAATATTTCTATTCAGAAAACAATTTTATTTTGACTACTTTAAAGAAAAAAAGTCCATGTGAGTGATCTCAAGCTTACAAAGTTCCAAACAAACAACGAAACAAAAAAGGACAAAACCAAATTGAAGTTAGTTTTCCTGAAGATGCTCTTTAGTATTTACATAATGGGTTTGTATTTCTAAAAAGAAAATTTTGCAGACCATTGAACCACAACATAGCAACTAAGTGAGTTTGCTACTAAATCATTCAAAATAGGAGTTATTTAGCTTTTAGAAGAAAAACATATTGTTGCATAAAGCTCTCAAAAGACTAAGACCATTTTTGTGCATCATTAAAGCAAGACGCCCAAATAATGCCTTAGTACTTAGGTCAGGAAACCATAGCCTGTAATGAATCTATGAATATTTATTATAACAGAACTACTGCAAAAGGGAAGTAGCTTTGGCCAAATAGTCTGTAATGCAGCTAGCTGGATAATCTGAATTACAAAGTTAAGAATTTACCAAAGCTAAGTAACACAAATCTGCTATGCAATAAGGCAGACAGAAATTTGGCAGCAAACAAATCTCTCCACTGTTTTTGACCAAAACTGACTGTGCCTCATCCTTCTGCCTGTATTGTGGTCTCCTGTAAACAGTGATGTCCAGCAATATCTCATGGCATTCACAATCCTCTGCTGTCTCAAAGAGGTCTTAGAAGAGGACAGCCCTTGCTGATGTTTATTTCTTGTCCTTCCTGAGGTCATATTTCAGCTGTGCCTCACAGAACTCCATGGTTACAGTACAGTACTTTGAACAGGCTGCTCCTGTTCCTGTCTGATATTTAAACTGTGTCAACCCTATACTCATGCTGTATTGGAGACATGGGCACAGCCCAGATCTACAGATGTAATTAATGGTGTTATCTCCCTTTGTCTTACCACTTTCCTCATAATTTCTGACAGATGTTTTTGTTTCCCTGATTTGACTGACATTTCTGTATTTTGATTTGACTGAGGTTTTTGACAACTGCCAAGCATAGGGATAGCTTTTTCAGGGAAATCTCCAGTGATTAATTTAGAATCTATCCTAGATAGACAGCAGGAGGCATTTTTGCTGTTGTGCATTACACTGATCATAGGAACACCAAGTTTCATTTATCACTCCCCATTTCATCCATCTGCAATTATTTATCTGTGCTATCAACTCCAGGGTTGTCAAATCTGAGTAAGTTTATATTAATGTAAACTCTGTCACTTCACTACTCCCTGTTATTCTCTTGCCATTCATTGATATATCGATCAGATCCACTTCCGTGGTGTCTTTCAGTCTGTTGCGTTGTGTTGTGACCACTTTTAACAGTGAATATTAAGAAATGATGACTTTTTATCATTTGAATATTGGTAGTATTTTCTATCTTATCTCAAAATTACTTTATGTTTTACCTGAATATAATTATTTCCATCAATAATTTTATTTTTTACCTGAGTCATTTTGTTTCACTTTTCCAGAACATCTTGAAATATAGGATATCTTATCAACCTAAGGCATCCTTTTCTTTCTTTGACTTCATTCAGTGAGCTGTGTTATACAGAACTTTCTCTTTCAATGACGCATCAATTTTAGACCTTTCTTTTCCCCCATATTTATTCCCTATGAGGGAATCTCCTCATTTCTACCAGAGTAAACATTAAGACAGTTTATTGAAGTAAACTGCATGCTTAGAAGCATTCTACAGTTTGGAGGTCACTAGTAAGTCCACAAATGATTAAAAATGAGAACTATATCCAATTCCAGAGGGAGTAACACTGCCAATCTATCTGCATATTTATAACTTAACTGGGTCAACCCTTCAGTCAGAAGTTCAGATGTGTAAAATATTCATGCCCTTCAAGTCCTAGTGACTGAGTGTTCATTCGTTTACATTTATACATCACATAAATATTTTGGGGTTTGGTTGTTGTTTCTTTTCCTTCTCCTTCTATGTTCTAGGGTTCATGTTAAAAGATCTGTTATTTCAGAAAAATTCAGAAAGATTAACTTGTATCACTTAGCACCACTTAACAAATTTGTTAGATTTTGATTTTACCTTACATTTGCTCTGATGGGTGCTTTTGTTGTTTGGGGGTTTTTCTACTTCTTTTTATTATTTCTTGTTTTAAGAGAGTGTTGAGAAATACAAGGTGCAGCTTACACTGGCACCACAAAGAGCATGCAGTTCTGTGCCATGATGCTGTCTGTACAGGACTGATGGCACAGTCAGAGGACCCCAAAGGCTGCTCTGATTTAATTGAGACAAAATTCAGTAGTAAATGCAATTACATTGATGAAAGGTGTAATGAAGATTTTGAAGGTCTACCCCATGCCTGTGGCCACACTGCTTTCTGCATAGCACAGCCATTGGTGCTGATCTCTTCTGTGCTTCTTCATTCTGAAGAAGAGACTTCCTCATAATTCATTTAACCTTTCCATCAGAGGACCGCAGTGCACAGGCTTTCTGGTGAGCTTGAGCAGAGTAACACAAGAGACATCTGTGGAGCCACAGCCTCAAGCAGCATTGATGTGACAGCCTGTAGGAATATAACTCACTACCAAGAAGCTGACTTACCTTATACTAGCAAAAGAAGAGATGAAAACAGTTAATTGTTTTCACACACAACTTAGTATGTCAGACTGGCCCCAAAAAAGTCCACGGGGGAGCTAGGATTATCAGGGGGAGCAATGTGAGCCTGGGATTGGTATAAGCTTATGGCAATCAGTGCATGGGTTGATGAGGGATGAGGATAGCAGCACTCTTAACAAAAGATGAATGTTATTTTCTAAGATGTGAGACTCATTCTGTTGATCACAGCTTGGCTGATGTGTAGGAATATGTCTGACCATGATATTCCTACACTGATACACTCTTTTTTCAAACAGATCAGCCAAATTACCTAGCAGAGTTGACTTGAATTGACTAAATTTATAACACTAGTAAACTACAAGTAACACAGAGAGATTATAACAATTGAATGAAAACAGTGCCTTCAAATTCAGTAAAGCCTATCCTGTAGTCCTGTTTGTCCCAGCAGTCCCCACATCAGGATTTCTAGTGACACAGACAAAAGCACCAATTTTTAACAGAACTCTCCTCACCCCCTCTCCAAAAAGAAAGTTGCAGCAACAGTAAACCAACTTTCCAAATGCTTCTCAGAGTTCCTGAGTCTATGGCTATCCTCACACGGGACAATTCACTTGATTCATTATGATCTGCCACTGCACTATGTATCCTTACATGGCTGGATAATATGACAGTCCTTCTTCCTTTGAGGAGCCACAGCAACCACACTGAAATCTCAGAGTTGGATGGGACATACCTAGGCTCTATATAGTAAATAATCTTGAACAGGATTTATTACTGTTATGAGACTCTTTCATCATAACTCTCTAGCAGACCTTGATTTCAATCCCAATTTCCCACTCTGAGGCAGAAGGGAGCCCTTAGATTTGATCCCCATCATATTCTTTACCAAAAGCTGCTGTTTCAGTGATTGTGATACCTTCTCTACATTTGCCATCTGTTCCACAAACTGTTTTACCTGGAGGCCTTCCTTAGTATTCTCCTCCCCAGTTTACAGGATCACAATTCCTAAAC
This sequence comes from Upupa epops, assembly GCA_013397515.1. Lineage (NCBI taxonomy): Eukaryota > Metazoa > Chordata > Aves > Bucerotiformes > Upupidae > Upupa > Upupa epops. The sequence goes on from VZRI01004510.1 coordinate 25,909, forward strand.
TCAGTGTCATTATCAGTATTGGTAGAATTAACTCTTAACACTTATCACCCACACAGTCAGCAGTTTGGAACTGACTCTGTTGTCCAAAAACAGTTCAGTAGGAGCAACTGGTCAAGAGGGTTTACATGGCACTTCAGATCATTTGACAGCCCTGATATTTTTAATTCAAGGAAAGAATTAACAATCCTCCTCAAGGCTGATCCACCTTTGGCCCCTCTATAATCAGGGATAAGCATGATTCCTAAACAAGACACCTATCATATAATCAGCCTAGATTCTCGCTCTATATCAGACAAATAACACTTTTTCCCAGGTTTGGGTAGGAACAAAGGAACAGTTTGAGAGAAGGGAAGATGCAGGAATTTTCATTTTCTTTTTCTTCATTGTTCACATTGCTAAATGGATTAGTGAATTAACAGCAAGACCTGACACTAAATAAATTTAACATGCACACAAAACACACAAAATGTTTCAGTCACTCCTGAAATGTGTCTCTGCTCCATGAGGTATTTGAGACAGCATCAAAAGTTTGAGATAGAATATGGCATCTCCAGCTGCTGCTGTCTCTCCCTGTCTCCTCTCACCTGCTCTAGACATTCCTCAGATGGGTGCAAGACAGATTAATGAGATTATAATCAGTATTATGAGGATATGGAAGATTTAAGCCATTTCTTGAAACCTCCTTGAAATCTGAAGCAAATAATACCTTGAACCTAACATCCTTCCTTTTCCCCTCAATACCAGCTGCTGCATCCCATTGTACTGTAATTATGGCTCATTAATTTTTTTCTTATACTGCACCTTAGACTTCCTCTAGTCCTGAATGACATAGCAGGCTTTTTCTTTAAAAGGCCTATTTTATGTGTCTGACAATGCTGCTCTACTATAATGACTGAAGCCATATTACAGGGTGAAAAACACCACCAGCACCTTGACAATATGCAATAACAGCAGCTAATGTGCTAACCCTTTGGCATTACGCAGGCACATAATGTTGGATCAGCGATGTATCCTTATGCCAGAGTGTGTACAGCAATTCAGTAATTACCATTGATTATGCTCTTTTAGTCAACTACTTAAAGTTACCATAAAACAGAGTATGACAAGTCAGACTTCAAATTAGAGCTGAGATTTCAGTACAAGGGATCCAGGGAAGAATTTTCTACTGGCAAAGGCCAGAGTGATTCTGTTGAAGCTAGCAGCAGCAGCACTAGCTGCATTGCATTGCAAAACTAGCAACATGCTAGTGCAAGACATCAGAAGCTCCTGAGGCTGTGGATATTGGGGACAGCTACCCCTGCATTTGACCCTGTTGTCCTCACTACTACTAAACCTGTCACTTCACCAAGGTGCTTTTGCAATTACAAGCTGCTTTCCTGCCACCGCCTTCCCTTCCTGCAAGGCACTTAAGCCCTTCCTTAAGTACCTCTTTCACTGCCATCTCTGTGTATTACTGCTCCAAATTACCATAAGGTCTGAAATAGCTCCTCTAATCTCAGCACTGGCTGTTATAAACAGACCATCTTGCTCCCGTTCCAAAATAAAGGCAGTATTTGTTAAAGAATTACATTGTAAGGTACTTAGCTCCAGCTTCCCTTCACTAACACATGCACACACGCAGATGAACACGGAAATAACTTGACCATGCCTGCCTGTAATCTCATGTGGTTCCTCTTAAAGACTTACAAAAGAGATGGAAAAAAACACTAGTAAATATCAGGAAACATTTGAAAAGATGCAAAAATATTCCAAGAATGACAGAAAAACCTAAAAGGGAAAAAGTTCCGTTTGAACTGGACTTTTTAAAAGCGCAGTCCTACTCCAAGAAAAACTATTTGGTTATAATCAATTAGCTAACAAGTAACTGCTTTGAAAGTTGTTCCTTAATAAAAAGGTTGTAGCTTAAGAAACTGAGGTGATCAGCTCTTCACAGGGGGTAGGAAAAGTATCAATTTAACTAGCCACAGAGCCACAGAAAATAAGGGAATTTTATATCATCACACTGTATTCCTGAAGAATCTTTCCTCAGTGTCCCTGACCTGGTTTTGTCCTCAATGTCCTTATGTTTGTAACACCAGCTGTGTTTGTGGTTCATTTTCCTGTTTTTTCCATTTTAGCTCAGACAGTAGTGATTCTTTCTATTTATTTTCTGGACCAAAGCATCCTCCCGCTCTTTGAGGAACCACCCTTTGGAGTTGGGCATCTACGCTGTCAGCAGATCTCTGAGCTCTAGCCATAGCTCTGACCCCACCCAAACTCACACTGACTCATTAAAAGAGTGAGATTGCCTCAACCAGCTGAGAAAAAGCCAAATTGCTAGCTGAGGTACCCCAGGCAGGGGTAATAGTTTTGCTTCACCTCACAGGTGATGAAAGTTAAAATGTCACAAACAGATCTTCACATACCAGTTTAGTATGGAAAGTAGAATCATCAGAAATAGAATCAAAGAAGACCTTGAAAAATCCTCTGTTCCATTATTTAAAACAGGCAAACAAAACCTCTGCTGTTCTGTGAATCTCCATCCATCTTGTCTTTCCTTCACCCTCTCATTTTCTGAGTTCACTTCTTCATAGCTCTGTAGCTGGCTGCTTAAACCCCTCAAAGCAGCTGGGGATACAGTCAGACTGCAAGGTGCAACTGATGGGAATAAAGTTGATTGTAATAAATAAGGTGGCAGAAAACTACCGCAGATGAAATAAAATGCAACGCACAAGTCATTAAATATTGAACCAAATTCAGACTGCAGAGCCAGCCTCAATCTGTTTACTGGTAGTAAATGATGGTCTTGTATAATTTCCAGCATCCTGATGGATGATATAACATCAGTTGTTTAGGTTGAGTAAGGCAAATTTCTGTATAGCACTGAGGACTCAGGATGGCTCAGTACCTTTCCAGCTGGATCCTGAGCTTTTCCAGTGTCAACAAAATCTGCAGCATTTTGGAGCAGTTTCGTTGGGCAGTTTGAAAAAGGTCCCCAAACACAAGCTGGAGGATTGATTACCCTTGTCTATTTTTAATGAAAATTAACAGCGTGGGTGGGAGTGGAGTTTTATAATTACCAGGCCATTGAAATTAAAAACAGAGCAGACATTTTCCAAACCTCTGAGACACCATTTCCCTCCAGCCAGGTTCAGTATGACTTGGTGACTGAAGAGAGACACGCTCTGCTGAAGAACTGCTGTTCTGCTGCAAGGAAGAGAAAATAAGAATTAACCTCTGATCTACAAAAGCACTGGAGCCACTAGCAATTAAGATGTTATTTAATAAGATGCTGTGGTTTGAATCACTAAAATGAAGGTTTGAGGAATCTCTCTGCCACACTGTTTTTTCCCCACTCTCAGATACAGCAGCCATCTGAGGACGGTAGAGAGCTGTAATTTAATTAATAAAGCATGGCATGACTACTAGAGAAAAAGAGAGAGAGAAAGAAAAGTGATGGCAAGCTGGTCATACTGCTGTCACTTTTTTTTTCTTTCTGCCCTTAAGAACCATAAATTTTTTGCTGTTCTTGTGCTTGACACATTCTTTGGCTAGAAATCACCAGCCAAGCCACAATATTTCATCAAAAGTTAAAAAGAGGTTGAGATTACAGTAAAAGTCCCAGACTCTCTCAAAAATGCATAATGTTTTCGAGATGATTGAAAATGTGAAGACAAAAATTTTCTGATATATTTGGTTGGGAAAAATATTTCCTTTTTCTGAGAAAACAAGAAGGAACGAATGAACTAGAACACCTTCCTTTAAAAAAACCTAAATTTTCCTTAAAACGGTTTGTTTAATTTTCTTTGCTAGGTCATAACATAGGGACAGCCTGTCTGTGTTAAGGAAAATGTTAATTAAAATGCTTCAACAACTGCTTTTGTTCAAACCATGCGTGCCATTAGTGGCTTCTTAGAACCTCATTTTATTTCTTCCTTCCTGAAACTCACATTCTTCCTTCCAAATCCACGAATATTGTTATTGTCTGGTGTTGAGTTCAGATTTAAGCCATTAGTGTTTGTGAAAACTCTGAGCTGTGGATCAGTCCTTTGTGTTTGCCAGACTAAGCCAGAAACATGTGTTTGGATCTCAGCTTGAACATTCTGTAGCTGGAACACATTTTTCACAGCTTCTCTCCCCCTACCACCCTCAAGCCAGTGCTGTATGTCCTAGCTTATTCAAAAGCTTAACAGGAAACCAGTCTTAGAACTCACGTTTTGCTGTTTGAGCTCAGAGCAATTACCTGCACCCTTTCGTATTAGCCTGTCATGCAGTTTATCCAGGACAGAGTCCCATGATGGGGCACTATGTCCAAATGTGATCTTTGTAGATGAGCAGCATATTTGTGTATTGTTGGACGGAGCCCAGCTCCCACCACAGAGTTTGGGCATTTGAAAAATGTGAGACCTTTAGATGTAGGATTTTGGTTCAGCTTTTCAGTAAAAGAGAAGCCGCCTGCAAGATCCAGATCTATATCCCCACAACAGCTTTATGAACTTCCCCAAAATTGTTTTGATCTGGAGTTTTTGATACAGGCTCACCTGTGTGTGCTTATCAGCTTTGGATTCCTTCCTATTTAGAGCACACTATCACAGCTTGATCTCTCTGGCCTTTCTTTCAAAAGCTCTAGGGTGACTTACAAGTCTTCCTAAGTAAAAAAAAATAAAAAAGGGAAAAAAAAAAAGAAACGCTGAGTGACAGTTTCTGATTTTGCTAAAACTTACCTAGAAGTGGACCTTAAAATGTCAGTGTTATTTCTGATCTAGTAAGATGGCTGGCAGTTTGGATGTGTAGCAAAAGGTTAAGGCAGCCTGCAAAAAGCCAATGATTTACCACATGATTTGGTGAAAGCCAGTTCAGCTGAGGAATCTAGATGTTATAGCAGCACACCCAGGCAACCCAGTTGGAAGTAGCAACCATGTGTTGGGTGTTGAAGATGCAAAGAGAGAAGATTTTTTTCATAGTAAGATGGAGGGGGAAATAGATCTGATGACCCATCAGAGAGGAATCCAGTTTTGCTAATTCCCCACATTGAACACTGTACATCTGCATGGGTCGATGAAAGGGAAAAAGAAGCTGGCAAAATTTAGCTCTAACTTTTGCCTCAGGGGCTGCTGCAGTTTCCTGTTCTGTGACTGCCTTCCCTGGCAGCTGACATTAGGAGGAAGGCATATATTTTTCACTTTTCATTCTGGTAAAATGGCTGCAGGTAGCAGGTCATCTCTATCCCTCACGGCTCTCCACCTCTCAGACAGATAGCCACCCTGGGAAAAGCAGGAACTGAGAGACTGACCTTAGCACTTCTTTTATCAGGCTTCTACCCATTAATGGGGTTAGGATGTCCTCCCTGTCCACCTCCCCCTCCTTGCATGCAGCCCTCTGGAAAAGAACAGGCATGCATATTCATGTGATTAACTTGTGATGAATTCTATGCGCTTTGTGATTTTTTGTTATTGGTGGGAATATTTCTGTCTTTACAAACCCCATGTAAGCTCAAATTCGGGTTATGAAAAAGTGACTTTCCCTTGATTTAGTGCAGAACAAGAGTGCTGCTCACTCCAGCAGGCACACTAGGACTTTTTCTGCCTGTGGTTCTGAGAAGAAAACTCTTTGAGAGTATTACACAGTCGAGTAAACAAAAGAAAGTGTAGCGGATCTGCACGGAAAGCCCTGAGGCTCAGAAAGAACAAAAGGAAGAGGATATGTTTAAAGTCCTCGTATTTAGGAGAATTGCAGATAACCTGTGACTGCTAATGTTTTGGCTGAAAGTCATTTTCTGAGCACTCTGTGGGGACAGATCCTGGACCTTTTGGGAATCCAGGCATATAGCGCACTGCTTTCAAGGTTCATTTTCTCACAGTGCTGGCACACATTCATGTAAACCCCAATTGGATAAAAGCAGAGTCCATAGTTTCCATAGAAGTCCATCTCCATTTTCACAAGAGGAGCGCAACAACCCTGGAATGAAACTCAAAACAGCACCTAAGGTCTGAAAGCCTATTAATGGAAAGGGTGAGAAAGATTCCAAGCTTCTATTCAAATACTTATTCATATACCCCAGATCAAATCAGCAAAGTCCTGTCAGAATCAGTAGCCAGGATCTCAGTAGCCTGCTCCTTACACCAGGGCCCCAGCTACAAAAACTGTAGCTAACTGTAACTCACAGGCTACAAAACTGTCCCTCTGCTTTACAAGGGTAATGAAGCATTTTGTGGCTACACAGAGCACTGATGTGTTTTCAAAATAATACATTGCACAGATATAAATCTGTGGGTTCAAGTGCTATATAAGAAGCAAAATCAAAACATTTGCCTGCATTAAGTGCTTCAGCTACTCATCAGCTGCAGAGAAAGTCCCAGCTTCGAACAGCCTGAGAGAGAACTGGATGTGTCAGGCTATTCTAGCAGGATGAACAGGGCAGTGACTACTTCATGGATATCACTACAGTTACCTTCGAATCTGGATTAGCTGTTCAGCACCACAAGTTACAGGCAGTTGTGCTCATGCCTGGAAGCTGACAAAAAGGCTACCAGTAAAGGTTTATTCTTATCCAGGTACTTCCAGGATCACTCATTTCTGGAGTGGAGCAGATATTTTGGGGGGTATTGGCTAATTGCTGTAATCAAAAGAAAGATAATTGCCTCACAGGGGTTTCAGTGCAGGCTGGAAAGTACATTACTTTGACATATTTGTGTTCTTCACTTTTAATCCTTCTTTTGTGTTTATGTTAAACTCTTGGTGGATTTCCCCAGGACATTTATTTTAATGAGGCAAAAATACACCCATTTCATTTTTATTCATTTTATGAGTCATAATCAGTATCTGACAACTTTTAGGGATAGAAAAGCATGAAAGCTATTAGGTATGCATTTCCTTCAAGAGTCCCAAGAAACATGCAGAAAGAGTCAAGCTGTGACCACTGGTTAGAAACGATGCCCTCAGGTTAACCAAAATATGTTAATCCGTTATGTACTTGAAGGGAAAAGCAGATTCCACACCAAGAAGAGTAGAACTGCTCTTAACAAAGGGAAAGGGATTACAGTAGCTGTGAAAGAGAAACAAGCAGTTAGCATCTGTAAAATGGAGAGGTTATCAGATGGCAAGGTGAGAAGGAGTTTGTCACAAGACGTAAAATCAATGTGTTTTTTTAGTTCCCATTACACTTGTGCATCTGGGCATCGGTGCGCTTTGACCCTGCTAAAGGAACGCCCTGAACACCATGGACAACGCATCTGTCAAGAGGAGAACCAACGTTTTTCCCACTCTCTCGGGAAAGACCTAACCTTTTTGCACATGCCATGCACACAAGCCCAACATCAAGCTGATCTGCACTTCTGTCAAAACTTTGCAGTCTTTCCCCAGCTGTGGTATTTCAGCCTTAGGGCATCGCTTTCTGGGTGAATGGCAGCTCTTTACTCTGCTTGCTCTCCTCTGAAGAGAGTATTTGTTTGAATGCTCACTACATCTACTTTTCTTGTCTGTGCCTTTAGTTTGAGTAATTGCCTTAATCTGAATCTCAAAACTAACACCTTGGCCGACCCTTTTCTTTTCACCTCTGTATTGTGTATTGCATCCAGTGGTTTTGTTGGGTTGTTTGGTTGTTTCTTTCGCTTTCATTAAAAACCACGGAGGCTTAACGAGTCACTTCTACATCAAATTTATTTCCAAAACCCAATATGCATGCATGCATGTTTATGTACCACAGGATTTAACTTCTGGTTTCTAGGGCTATGTTGCATGCATATAGATTAGAAAGATTTATGGAAAATAACTCAGCTAAAATATGTTTTAGGTGAAAGGGTGTTCCCTAAAAATGCTGCTGCTCTTACTGGATTTCTCATCAGTGTGTAGTACTGACACTTTTTACCCCTCAGCTGCTACCATTGGAGTAAACAGTCTTGGTCCTGGATTTGGCATTCAGGTGCATACACATGTGTACAGATGCTGCAGGTTTAATTGCTGTTTGCTTTGCAATTTAAGCCTCTTTCATTTTCCATTTGTTAAATGAGGAACATGCAACATTTAGGTAATTGATTTGCTCAAATAGTTCAACTATTAAGCTTGCCAGCCTAGTATCTGATTCTAAGGCCATCTCAGAGTAACTTCCCTGTCTAGTGCAGCCCTAGACACTAGGGCTCCTGCAGTGCATCACCACTTTCTCCAACAAGAGTGCATTGACCTCCTTGAACTTTCTTTTACATCTGCTACAAAGCTAGTTTCCAACTGAACTCTCTGATCCTGTAATATCATTATCCCTTCTTCCATGGCTCCCTCATCCTACCCTCTCAGTCTTCTTGCTGATCTCTTGGTCACCTCTTTCCACATCCATCCATTCTCCCATTTCAGGCTTCTACCTACAACAGCATCACCTCAAACTGCTCATGATTCCTCTACTGCTTAGCAAGCTGCTGTGCATGTCTCTTCTTTCTCAGGTCCTTTGGTTTCAGGAACACATTGTGAACTTGATGCAAGAATTATAAAGATTCTTTCATGTAATCTAAGAAAAAAAGACAGATGTTATATAAAAAAAAAAGTGTTTCATGTCTGAAATTTTCACTAAGAAAAAGCTGCAAGATTGGTTAAGACCTGCAAAGTATGTTTTATCCTGATGTGCTACATTTGATTTTTTTTAGAAAATAGGAATAGAAGTCAATCAATCTTGTTGTAAATCTCTGAATTGTATATTAATAGTGTCTATAGCAACATGAAAAGCAATACACAACTGACATTCAAGATCCCCCTGGATCTATTCCTTTGTGACTTGGTCTAGGTGGTCCTGCTGTGGCAGGGAGATTGGACTAGATGATCTTTTGAGGTCCCTTTGAATCCCTAATGATTCTATGATTCTATGATTCACATGTATCTATTAAAAACTAAGGTCAGTGACGTTAGTGGCAGGGATGCTGGACGGACAAGATCACCTAGCAGCATACAGGCACATAAGGCTGAATTATGTCAGACTTTCATTTCAATCAATAGTTAAAATACTTGTAGAAAGTCTAAAAATCTGAAAAATTTTAAGCGTCTGGTTGCAAAAAAAATAAAAAATATATATTTTTAACTTTAGCTGTCTTGAATTTCCTGTATGTTTATAAAAATAAAATGTTCCTTTCACACTTGAAGTAATTCTTTCATCTGTCAGTTATCTGGTTCTTATCAAAACCAAATGAATCATAACTGTTCTTTGTCTGGCAACCCAGATACTCTTTATAAGTTTCATAATGCAATAAGAGATTTTCCTATGTTTGTTGTTTTTTCTTTTTTTTCCCCCCTACAGTCATCTATTTGTTAGCCTTAAGAAAGCACTGCCATAAACCTTAGTTTCCACTCTGTAACTTCATCTCCAGGGTTCACCCTGTTTTGTTAGTGAAGACTAGAGCGTAAACTCCAGATAGCACACAGAGCCATCTACCGGTGAGAGATTACGCAGCAAACAGAACTGCAAACAGCACCACAAAACCTCACCCTTTCAGAGCACTTCTTGTTCTGATAAGACTCTAGAATTAAAGCCAGCCATCTTCTGGCTCTCCTCATTCAGGTTAGTCTGTTTAAGGCAATGGTGTGCTGCTTTGTGGCTTTTCCCTCATTCATTCTTTCTTTGTACAGTTCAGGAAATAGTGGTACGGGTTCATATGTCATAAACCCATTGATGCAAGAAATATATTGTTGATAGAAAAAAAACCCAATCAAACAAAAATCCCCAAGCACCTTATGGATGTTCTTCATCTGAACTGATTTGCTGTAAGAAGTACCTAGTCACTTTGCTGTGGTAAATTAAAACAAAGACATATGAGCTGTCAAGATTGAAATTCACTATGGATCACTTGAAAAATGAATATACCAAACAAAATGTCCTGGGTCCTGAACCCAACTGCCTCGTAAAGCCTGGATGTTAAAAAAAAACCCAGCTCTGAATTATATGTCCTTGAACTTCCTTCATATTTTAATTTTAAACACGGATGTCTGATAGTTCTAGTAATTGATCACTTCTGCACCTTTCTCACAGAAAGCTAAGCATACTCAATCTTGTGTTTGTTCAGTGATCCCTGCTGAGGGGTTAGCCTTGTATTATCCATGCTTTGGCCCTAGCTGTTGTTAATTGAGATAATGAGTCACTGTTGATGAAAAACCTAATGATAAGCACAACAAAAACTCTTGGTAATTCCACAGCTTTTTGAATTTTCAAAGGATATTCCACCTACCTGTTGTCTCTAGAGCATGCCTTCGAATAAGATAAGCATTAATACTCTCATTACAGACCCCCTTATATATTTGTTGCTTTAATTTTGAGATGGCAACTAAACATTTAATGAGAACTGTGGAACCCAAGTTTGGATACCCATAATGTGATACAACTTCAGGAGCTCATGAGCCACAATACCAAATGAAGTGTGTTTGATGCTGCTGTTCAACTTGCACTTCATGTCAGCAGAAGCCCAGTCAGAGATCAGCCCTCATTTTCCCATTGACTGAGCACAGCAAAGATGATTTCACCAAAGTGTGCCAATATTCTGAGGTTACTTGCATGAAAGGAGCTGTACTGTAGCAAAGGAGGCAAAGCTGCATCTAAAGTACAGCTTTAGCAGCCAGATCGAAACAGGGCAATTTATTTCCTTCAGTGGTGTTTTGAAGCAAATGCTGCATTACTTATCAGTGGATGAAATATTCAGCTCTGAACATAACAATGAAACATGTATGATCCAAAGTTTTCTGCCCGTAACAGCACTCTGAGGGAAGAAAATTCTCTTACTGGTAATTTTTGTAAAAAATTGAACTTTTCGATATATGCATATATTTTCAAGTAAATACAGTAATCAGCAGAAGCACTTTCAAAAGAACATTAATATGTTAATTTACAAACTTGCTGCTGGCCCATTCAGAAAGAGATGGTCTCTGTATATCTTCATGAACAATCAGATTGGCAAAACCTTTATCAGATCAGTCTCAAAGTCTAAAATCTGCTGTTTTATTTTCAGATCTCAAGTACAGAAAATAGATATTTTTTTATTTACTTATGAGGATTTCCTTACAAGACAATGAGCAAAATTATATTGAAGATGAAGAAAAACATTTCCAATTTGTCTGGAAGAGCAGTATTTGCAGAATGAGTATCCAAATGTAAACTCGTCCGGTGATTGTCCAGTGTTAGTTTTGACAGCAGGGCATCTGCATGGCTACCCATTTGTCTATTCATGTGCTTGATGTTTAGAGCAGAATGTAGCTAAGCTTTGCAATTGGAATAAATTATTCTAATTGCTATTAAAATATTTCCATTTAAATATCAGCCTCTGCCAACTGTTAACCTGCAATGGCTCATGAATAGTACCTAAACTAGCTTGTGCACGGGCATATTTTGTTACTGGCCGAAAGGATGTTGTGTGAATGGCTGCTGTGAAAACAGGGAAGTTCTAGGGAACTAAAGCAAGCACAAGCTTATCCCTTTTGTAGGCTGTTGTGTAGTTTCTCTTTGATTTAATTAATTGCTTCTTAAGAAAAATAAAAACTACCTAGCATTAGTTATTGTTCCCTTCTTCAGCACCCTTAGGATTCTCGGTCTCATTGTTCTATAGGTAGTACTCATGATGATTGCTGTCTTTTTCACTCTCCCTTTCAAACAGAGTGCGCTTTCTGATGGTAACCAGATTTTAGGAAAGCCTTTTAAAATAAGAGCTACAGAAGATATAATGCAGGTTCAATAATACAATATATCCTTGGGTCATCTGCCTCTTGGCTGCCCAGAACTTCCTATTTTCCAAAATACGGCCACGTTCCCTGATACCTATCTATGATGACAAGCCCCTGGAATTTCTGAAACCTGGTATGCGGACTTGTTCAGATTTCCCTATGGCATCTAGATAATCAGGGTTCTATCGTATTTCATTATTTTTCATAAAACTTTCTGCTTTTCAGAGGGCAGAAACAGTCTTTCTCCCCTTTGCACAATGCATTAGACTAGCCGAACAAATGGAATTGGCCAGATGGGAAATGCAGCCGCTTTGTCTCAAATATGACTGTATACAGTTCTGTAATACTAGCAGTACAAATTTGGCTGCAGAATACATAGTCAACATATTCAGTAAGAGCAAATGGTATTTTTCATTTCCATTCACCTCATTAAATTAAAAAAAAAAACAATAAGAAAATTTTAATAATGAAAATGAAAACAATCACCAAAACTGCAGTCACCATTACTGGATAGCCTATTCTCCCAACAGACACTGCAACAGTAATTTCATGCTACTTTTCAGAAATTTGCCTGTTTATTCTCACAGTCCCTTTGAGCGGATGAAGAACTTCCCTTTCTGCACATAGGGAGATGAGCACTTGCAGCAAGTATCTGCAAAGCACCATGCAGGCTGCCTGAGGTACAGCTATAAATGCAGCTCTGCTTCCCAAAAAGCAGGATCCAAGACTGACCACAAGACCTTCACAATATATTGGGAAGAAGTACTGCCATGAAGTTGTAAGAATAACCACTATGATTAACCATTTGCCTTGAATTAAAAAGAATAACCAGGAAAATATCCACAAAGGATGCACAGAAGGGTACATTCTCCCTAAGTGATCCAAAATTATTTGAATGACATGAATGCTACCAAGTTCGGGATCTTTCTCGGATAGCAGCCTTAATTTGAAGCTTAGAGATGGATTAAAAAGACAGGGAAACACATCCCTGGTGTGGTGCTCCCTACAACTCAAAGGGTCAAAGTATCCTCCTGAGTCTCAGTTCTTTTGTGCACAAAAGCATTTGTAGATTTTTCTTGCTAGAATTTGTTAAACCTCTTATTGAACTCCTCTATTTGAATAGATCATGAGCTCAACAGTTTAATGGCACACAGTGATGGCAATTAGGAACATCTGTTCATTTTCTTCCTGCCCACTACCTCACAGTTATGTGGGCTGGCACCTTGTTTCCTGTATTGTGCTGTTTGTAATATTTCTTTGTTCATATTCCTAATGCAAGCCATGATGTTGCTGACCTCTGCCATGGCATCATGGGGCCAAGGCAGATGTGACCAAGTAGATGAGCTTCAAGTGAAATAAGAAGAACACTACCTTTTTAGAGTCCACTCCTGCATTAACTGTGGAGTGAAAGGAAAATCAGATGCACAAGAAAATACAAATTAAGGGTGTAGACCTGATTAGGAAAATTAATTTCAAAGAGAATGAAAACCTAGTACAGCTGAGATTGTCAGCTGAGATTGTCATATTTTAATGATTATACTCGACCAAACCAGAGGTCCTCACTGTCCAGTGGTCTACGCTGACTCCACACATGTATGGTGGTAGAGGTTTGGTATTAGACAAACACATAGTTTGTAAAGTCTCCATTTGTCAGGACTGCAATACCTTTGTTAAAATGACCTTGCCTAAATTGGTCTTGACATTGAGGATCATTGGTGAAACTTATTGTTAATCCAAGGTACATGTGCAATAAAGCAGCAGTCCTAGAACAACTGATGCTACATGTGTAATGCAATGATATGAACATAACACAATAATTACTGTAGTTATTATGGCTTTGTAAAACAGAAAGAAATGGAAAGATGGCTGGATGGCCTTGCTTGATGCAGCAGAATGAATTAGAAAGGGCAGGATGGATAAAATACACTACATTTGTGTAAAAATGCTTACGGGAAATGTAATAAGAGATCCTATTGAGTGGTGCTGGAAGTTTGTTATAGATGCTCCCCCCTCCAGGTTCAGCACTAGCTATAAATAGCAATTTCTGTAATGTTATTAGAGGAAGAGAGAGACTAGTGAGAATTGTATCATTAAGGTAGACTGGCTTCCAGACATATGTTGAAAAATAAATGTGACCAATAATCCTAAGGTTTTGATACCCCTTCAGGTGACAGGCAACAGATTGGGCCACTAAGCAGTGTGGATAGAAGAGGCAAAAGCCAATCTCGGCATGCTCTTGCATACTTTGTCTCTGTTTTCAATAAGGTCAAAGATGTCAGCCATTGGAACAAGTACAGGGTGGGGACAAGAGAGCAGAGGAAACATGATCATGTCTGCGACAGAAGGCGCATTCAAAACTGAATGAGGTAAAACTGAAGAAATCGAATTGCATTCACCCCACTAAATGGAAATAGCAGGTAGATGGTTTTTTAATATATCTGTCAAGATTTTATGAATGAGATTATATGCTTGGACAATAGCAAAGCTACCTGTATTGAGGAAACAGGCTTAAGAGGAGAAATAAGATGGGAGCTTGGCAATTTCAAGTCTCTTAATCTGACCTCAGTAAGATGCAACAGTTTTGTCCTCTCCAGGAAAACACTTGTCTGTGCAAGAGAGCAGTGAAGGTAGAAGGAACAGCCAGCCATAGGGAAACCTGACTTCCTAGTTGAAAATATGACTCAGGGTATGAAAGAATTATATGAAACTGTTACTTGCAGTATCAGGAATCTAGAGACAGTAATGCCAGCTAGCCCTTCTGTGATTATGGAAGGCCTTAACTTTTGAAGATAATTAAGCATATATATTACTATCAGATTAAGACTTTATCTACTGAAGCCAAAAGGCAGATTTATCTTTTTTGTTGCTAAATGATTGGAAGATATGATAAACGCTTTAATCTTGAAAGTTGAAATCCTTGTATGTTCCTGAAATATATCTGCTCAGATGTTTATTGTATGTATTTACTTATTTCAATTGTGGCACATAACGTGATACTCCATTTAAATAGGAGCTTATTCAACAATGCATCCACATTACCTACTCTTATTTCAGGTATTGCAGGTAGGTGCTGTGAGTCAAGAGACTTTCTGAAGAATTTTCCGAACACTTTGTTTCTATTCTCTATGTTCCTCAGTTCTCCAGTTTGCTTCAAACTTTGTAGCTTATTTCACTTGCCAGAAGACACTGAGGCACCAGCACAGTTGTAGGTTCTAGTGATCACCAGACTAACACTTATTACTCTTATTTCTGGACAAATCTCCAAAGGGATGTCAAATGTCCATTTCTTGTTCATGTATTTCACTTTCCCAGCAAGACTTCTAAAGGAGAAACTTTCACAGAGAAGCAATTTTGAATGAGATCTAACAGCCAAAATGATACACATTGCCCTTAAGGGACTCCATGTAATAAAATACGTGGATTTTTAAGAGTCTAAATAGTGGTAGCCCTTTGGAA
The DNA here is from genome assembly GCA_013397515.1 of Upupa epops. Lineage (NCBI taxonomy): Eukaryota > Metazoa > Chordata > Aves > Bucerotiformes > Upupidae > Upupa > Upupa epops. The sequence continues at coordinate 41,029 of VZRI01004510.1, forward strand.
AAAAAACAAACCAAAACAAATCTAAACATCAGCAAAACCTCTTCTCACCAATCAGTGAATGAATAACAAAAAACTATATAAACATGGCTAGTGCCAAGTGCTTCAGAAGACTCAAGTCCCCTTGTGTCACCTCATCTCACAAACTACACCACCACCAAAAATTTACTCATGCAATGGCTGATCACCTCAGGAGAAAATGTGTGCATGTTTAAGGGGCTGCAAATGTGGGGCTTCAGCAAATAAGATGCATTTTCCTTTCCCCTTCTTGCTCTCCTGTCCTCATACAGAAGGTCCCTGCCTTCACTGCCACTATCTTCTATACCTTCAGCCTTACAGAAGATGCCACTGTCTTCTGTACCTTACTCACACCCGTCACACCAGAGGAAGTTGTCTTTTCCTTTTAAAGTAACACCTTCTAATTCACCCAATAAAAAGACCACAGAGTTCCCATTGTTTAAGAACAATATCTGTACGTATTCAAATAGTTGACTGATTAAGAAGGTGTCAGTAGATGGATGTCAAGACTATGTGCCCTAGTTGCTAGGTTTTGTGAGACCAATTAAAATAGGGTGTCATTGTTCTGCATGACAAATAGCTTCCCCTGGTTGTTCTATAGCTCAATTCTTGGCATATGTTATCTCTAACTACCTTTATCTTAAGAGGAGTCTGGAACACATTTTTTCTGCAAGCATGGCATTTTTGTTTCATGGAAAATGAGTCTTTTTTTTTCTGAGAACGTTATGCTGCAGCTCCCAGAATGTCATGTGCTGTAAAATTCTTCCCTCACCTCCTTGCATCATTTTGCAAGCAGAATATTGCTGCATATGGTAGCCCCAGACAGGACCTAATGCAAGTGAGAAAGTGACTGAAGTCCTTCCCCTAAAGCCATGCCATTATGGACAGTAGAGGCTTCTCTGACTCTCCTGCTTGGCTATTTGATGTGCCGTTAAGATACAGATGCTTTGCTGGATTTATGGCTCTCAGACAATCCAATGATAGGATTTTATCTCTAGATGGTAGAAAGGGAAGAGTGAAAAAGGAGAAAAACAAGGTTTATGAAAGAACCACACTGACACCTGACTAAAAGAAAATCTGGGAAAGGAATCAAAGCACAAGGTTGCCAGAAAGCGGCAAGCCAGTGGCAGCTAGCTGGAGGGAGTTAAAGGAGAACACATCAAGGGCTCTGGTGAAAAGTAAGTTGTTCATAAATGTTTCTGATTACAGGGTATCTCAGACTGTGAGAAGGAGAAAATAAGTGTGCTTCTGGAGCAAGGCAACAGATTGCTTCACTATTAGGAGGAGAGGTAGTTTGTAGTCAGGAATACTGGTCATCCTGCTGGCAACTTCCTGATCTGCTCTCAGAATGACAAAGGTTTGTTGGCTTTGCAAGCAGCACTGTACACTCCTAGTTAATTAGGAAATGGGACTGGTTTCTAGGGCAAGGCAGGTAGCAATGATGTCAGCAGCAGATTTCCCCAGGATGAAGGCAATGACTGTGAAAGAAACCCAAGGTGTTTCAACTTCCTGTGGAAGTAAGGTTACATCTGCCCCTTGCAGTCCAAATAAATCCCTCCTGAGAGTGAATTCCTTCAAGGCAGGCCTTACTAAAACCAGCAAACTCTCAAATGGCTGAGTGCAGCAAGGCACATCCCACACAGCCCAGAGCAACAAAGCAAGGAGAAGAAGGGACAGTTATCTTTTCACAGAGTATTGTGCTGCAAGTCTCAGGCATGCAATGAAGGAAGTGCAAGGAGGTGCCTCAGCTCAGTCTCACTACCCATGGTGCTGTCAAACAGTCAGCGACTGGCTCTGAAATCTTGAGATATACCAGTTTATAGGGATGGGCTGAACTCCTTTTAATAGCTAAATAGAAAAAAGCATTTGTTTCCTGTTAGTTCAAGCTGTCAGAAAGGCTGCCAAAGCAAACAAATATAGCAAAGTGCTGAAAAAACTAAACCAAGTTGTGGAATCTAAAATGAAGGTAGGTCAAAATGAAAAGCTCAAGGGAAGAATAGCTATGCAAGCTAGAAATCATCATATTATGTCTTGCTTAATGTTTATATGAAAAAATAATCACAGAATCAGTTGGAAGGGACCTTGGAAGATCACCTTGTCCAACCCCCTTGAAAGAGTAGGACCAGCTAGATTAGGTCACACAGGAACATGTCCACGACTGTTTTGAATGTCTCCAGAGGAGAAACCCCACAAGCTCTCCAGGAAGCCTGCTTCAGTGCTCCATCACCTTGCACTGAAACAGTTATTTCCCATGCCCATATGGAACCTCCCATGCTGGGCAAGAACAAACAAATGCTGTTAAAAAAGATAGTTCAAACATATCTACTATTATAAAAGCAAAAGTTCTGATAACACTTGGCATCTGGCACCAGTAGCATTTGCACTTGAAAGAGAGTTAATGCAAAATTATTTGGGCATAAATATGTGCCTATGCTGAGTGGTGGGATTAGGCCATATTAGGAAGCAATTTGGGGTCTATGGTTGTCAATATTCATGTAATAAAATAAAATGTATGGTCAGAAGAGTAAGTTTTTTACATACAGCAGAAAATTACATTCCAAAACACAGAGAAAGAACAGTGACTAGATTAATAGTTAAAAAAGTTTAATAATTTAAGAATTGGAAGAGGAATTAAACAGTTACAAGAGAATAAGATAGAAAATAGTCAGATATTCTATTCATCTTTTTTGCTTATTTTTTACTGTGTTTTGTTTTGTTTTTCCCAAGGAGAAGATTGCAGATGATGGAAGTCCTTGAGAATACATCTTGAATCTTATAAAAGCTTAAAAATAAATCAGAAAATGATTATGATTAACAAAAGAAATTTAAAAAATAATCATAGTATTTTCTAAATGAAATTTTTTTAGCAGCTGATGTTGAGTGTTTTTGTCTGGAAACTGATGTGCAATTTCATAATAAAGTGAAAAATAGTAAAACCTATTTCAAAAACAACAACAAAAAAACCCAAACAATATTTTTGTGGCAAACCAACCATTCTGTTTAGCCAATAACTAAAGGGCTTTAAGGGGCTTTTTCCTTTTCCTTTTAAATTTCCAGGCACTAAAAATTTCCTGGGTTCTTTACTTCCAGTTGGAATGAAAATATTATTTTACTTTATTTACTTTAAGTTATCATAACTAGTATGGCATCAGAAAACTATTTATTGCAGGGGTCTAAGCAAAATTATGAAAATTAAGAGTTTTACAGATTGCTTCATTTCAATCATTTTGCAGCCAATCTGGAAGCATTACCACATTTTAAAAATTATGATAAAATGACTGTGGAGGGAAGCAGATGATCCTTTCCATAGTATCAATAGATGCATACATTTTAGCCCTAAGCATTTCTATGCAAAGGTAGAATAAACGTGATCCTTCAGCCTTTAGGAGGGTGGTGGGGGTAAGGGAATTGTGTGCGACAGTGCTAGCAAGGAGCAACAGAAAATGCACCAAAGGAGAAGGGGAAGGAAGGAGTAATATGTTCATATCCTACTCTCTGCCCTGCCTCCACAGACTTAGGTTAAATGCATCTGCAGTTTTGCTGCTGATATTTATTAGCACTGATTAACAAGCCTTTGCACAAATTGCCATGCTTTTAATCTTCAGGACTAAACATGAAAAACAAAGGGAAGTGTGTAAAGCAGTGGAACTAAGTGGTTAAAGAAAGAGCATGAAACATGCTTGTAAAATGAGTGTTGTGTTTTCATTTTTAATGCTAAATATGTATCTGCTGATACAGTTAATGTTGATGTCACCATTTGTGTACATCTTAGTTCCTAGAAGGTCTGGGACATTTTCAGGTGGAAGGGTAGTTCACCAAAGAGGAAGAACTCCCTGTTGAGATGTATTGCCACTCAGTTTACTTAGTGTTTTTTAGGTTAAGTTGTGTTCTTGATCCTGTTGAGTCCAGTAAGGCTGTTGATATGCTGAGACACTTTCATGGCTTTAATCACAGCTACAAGTATTTCCTAACACACACTCTGGTAGCTTACTGCTATGTGGGATATCTCAAACTATGTGCCCTAATACAAATTGGAAGCCTATGCAGATTTTGGACTTTAAAACTATTCAATAAGATTTAGGTTAAAAATTTACAGACTTATTTAGAGATCTATTAAATAGCTTCAGAAGTATAAAAATGTATTATTTAATCATAGAATCCTCATGGCTGGAAAAGGATCTCCAGGAGCATCAAGTTCAGCCCTGGTGCAACTTGAGCCATTTCATCTTGTCCAATCACTTGTTACTAGGAAGAAGAGACAGATCCTCACCTCCTCCAACCTCCTTTTCAGGCAGTTATAAAGAGTGATAAAGTCTACTCTCAGACTCTTTTTCTTCAGGCTAAACATCCTCAGCTGCTTCTCACAGAACTTGTGCTCCAGATCCTTCATCAGTTTTGGTACCCTTCTCTGGACATACTCCAGCACTTCTGTCTCCTCATAGTGAAGGGGCCAAAAGTGAGCCCAGTACCCAAGTTATGATCTCACCAGTGGCTGAATGCAGGGGGATGATGACTTCCCTACTCCTGCTGACCACTCTTTTTCTAATAGAGATAGACATATAAACAAACACCAGTTGAAGGCTCAATTCTAGTTGAGAAAGTGTTATCTTTTTCAGAGCTTTTTTTTCCTTCCTTCCTTCCTTATAGATAACACCATTAAAAAGAATGTGGTTATTTCTACAGGCATCCATCAGAGCCACAGGAAATTCAGAGTGAATGTTAGCATGTAAAAAAAGAGCCCAAATTTCCCAAAAAGTGGCAGCTCCCAGCAAATGCACACACAACTCTGCCAGGAGCATAATTGACTTAGTTGTTGCTGTGTGGTAGCTGGGGAGGCACCAGGCAGCAGCACAGCTGGTAAGGTTGCAGGCAAGCTGTGATTTTACTTATTTATTTTAAAAACTCGCGGCCATGTCAGTCCCAACAACAGGGTAATATTTTTAAGGCAATTTCCAGAAGAAAAAAATCCAGAATTTTTTTCTTTTTAATAACAAGGAGGCTTTACATTGTTGTTTGAGATGTTTACTCATCATTCATACTACATTATGCATCCTTTAAGGGATCCACATCACTGGAGAGCAACTTGTCAAATGCTCCTTACACTGTTAGGACAATAAACTCCAAGTACTTACTTGCAGTTTATTCCCTTCCTAGTGAACATAGTGCATCTTACTATGAACTTCACATGGAATTTCTTTGGAGATGAGACACGAAGTTATGGAAGAGGTCCCCAAAATGTTTTGAGTCATCAGTAACATTCTTCTTTTTAGCATTCTTGCTTTTATTTCTCAGATTCACAATTTAAAAACAACAGATCAAACCAGATCAGGTTTTACAAATCAATCCCCTGCTCAACATGAACCTTTTCCTTTAAACAAGAGATGAGTGTGAGGTTTTTTAAGTGTGTCTCCCAAAACAGGAAAGAGAAAACAGAGTCTGCAGTGAAATGTTGGGAAGAAATCCGCTGCCTTTTTGGGGAAAAGGTAATCATGGCACAGTAGGCATACATTTTTGTTAATAATGTGAATACCTTATGAAGGTTTACAGATGCTCACGGACTGTGTACAGTGTCCCAGTGAAACACAATTAATCCAGAAACAGTTCTTTGGATCTCTATTATCCCAGGAGACAGAAAATGGGGCCACACTAATGTTGTGATTTAGAGCATATTTTTATTTATTCCTAAATGTAATGTGCTTGTGTAGCAAACAATTCTTATGCAGAGAAAAGATGTACAATCACTTGAAACTAACAACACATTAAGCTGACTATTACTTGGAATCCTGCTGCCTCTTACTGCTGTGTGTATGATAACTTGACACATATATTCATATTTGGCATGGCTTTAACACTCATTCCATGTCTGTTCTCTTTGTGCCAGCATGATCTAATCCACTTAAGAGAGGATAATGAAAAAAGACCTGATAAACCCTTACCTAGAGTTTGCAATTTCTCTGAGCTTTCTGCAGCCTCCAATCCAGTTAGCTTAAAGCTAACTCAGGCATCTCTCCATAAGCTGCAGCCTGTTCTCCACATGGTTCCACAGTGTGTGGAGGCAGAGTTAACTTCCTATTAAACAAAATTAATTACGTCACAATTCTTCTTCAAAGATAATGTCAACCTCAACTCTCCTGGCTGTGTTCACCAAAGAAATGGAGGCGGCAGGAAGAAAACATACAACTTAAATCTAACGTGGCTGCACAGTGGTAGGTAAGGGTGTGCAAACATTTTTAAAAAAAGCTTTTGGTGGGTTCTTGAAAATAAGTGTGTGCTTGACTCTAATGGCCATGTCCTCTGCAATAAGACAGTTCTTGAATGTCATTGGGCCTAAATTTTCCCCATAGTGCCAGAAATTATCATGAGCTCTGCATATTCCCTGCACCACGCCTCCAAGCCATCATTTGGTTCCGCTCAGCAGATCTGTCCAAAGCAAATCCTTTCCCAACCTGATCAAACGTTTTGGTTTAGTACCCATTCTATTGCTGCCAGAGAAGTAATCTCTCCACTGTCTAACCTTGGTGGGGAACACATCGGTTTCAGGAGCAGAAAGTAGCTGGTTCTTTTACCTCTGCCCATCTCCAACCTGTATCCCTCCCACTTGTGTGGATGAGTCTCTCTGGACCTTATCAGCCCATCTTCACTGAAGCCCTGAGCATAGAGGCTGATTCACTTCTCTCAGCACAGCACTGGAATGCTTACAAACAACCCAAACCACCACAGGCTAAGTAATCAGTATTTGCAGAACAGTTGCCTCACACCAAATCAAGCCAAGATGAAAGTCAGTTGTCAAAAAAAGGAACATCTTTTGGCAGACAGAAAAGAAAAAAGTCACTAGGAAGTGACCACCAGTTACACTGTCATTAAGATGGAGCAGAAGTTGAGGTTAATTGCCACTGAGCAGTAGAGGATGTTTGATTAGTCATAGTGTTTCCTTCAGCCTTTCTTCTCTCTCCTACCTGCTTTTTCTACTGGCAAGTACACTTCTCCAGACATAGACATTTCCCTCAGATGTTGGTGCAGCTCCAGGATAAAAGCCTCCTTTTAGCCTGTGCAGGTGAATAAATACTGAAACAATCATGCTAGTAGGTACAGAAGGAAACACCTCTTTTTTTTCCCCTTAGTAAAACCTTGCCTCTCTTCCTGTCAGTTTGCACAGCTTAAAGGATAACAGAGCCTTCAAAAAGTGAGTCTAGAACAGGTGAAAAGCTTTCCTTTTTTCAGGCCATGTGCCAAGGAGGAGGCTGTAAGATGTGAGTGGGACTTGTTCCCACTGGAGTCATAGAATCACAGAATTATTGAGGCTGGAAAAGACACCTGAGATCATCTATCCCAGCCTATGACCTAACATCATGACAATTAGATCATGGCACTAAATGCCACATCCAGTCTTTTCTTAAACACTTCCAGGGATGAGGAATCCACCACCTCCCTGAGCAGTCCGTTCCAATATCTAACCACCCTTTCCAGGAGTAAGTGCTTCCTAACATCTAACCTAAACTTCCCCTGGTGCAGCTTCAGGCCATGCCATCTCATCCTATCACTATTGCCTGGTAGAAGATCCTAACCCCCATCAGTCTACAACTTCCCTTCAGGTAGTTATAAAGCCTGATAAGGTCCACTGAGTCTCCTTTTCTCTAGGCTACACAACCCCAGCTGCCTCAGCCTCTCTTAATAAGACTTTCCCTCTAGTCCCCTCACCAGCCTTGTTGTTCTCCCCTGGATCCGCTCCAGTACCTCAATATTTTCTTGAAGCAAGAGGCCCAGAACTGCATATCACCCATCACCCATCACCCATCACCCATCACCCAAGCCAGTAAATGCTGCTTTCCCAGATACAGCAGGGACTGTGCTCTGTTATGACAGATTTCTTCCTCAGCAGCCCCATTCATGCAGGTACAAATTCAAAGCAGAGATAAACTGATTAAATGAGACTAATGTTATCAGGCAGTATGTTTTTTCACCATCCACCCATCTCTGATGGCCTTCCTGTAACCCCTCAACTTTATTCTGGGAAGCAGGATAATTTTTTCAGAAACACAACAGGAAGTAATCAGCTCTCTGGATCAATCCCCACATTCACCACTGGCTACACCAGCTTGTAGAGGAAGGTCCCAGCAGTGAACATTGCTGTCACACAGGAAGGGATCTGAATCCCAGCAAGAGTATCCAGACAAGCATCTCTCATACACGATAAAACCCAAATACTCTTGAATCCACACCCTTTTTCCTGGCTGATTATACTGTATACATACATGGGATTTCCTTTTCTTCTCAGTTTGGCAAAGAAACCATCAGGGGCAAAAACACACACACACAAAAATAAAATTAGCATTGTGTTCTATCTCAACGCTAGCTAAAAAGTCCCTTCTCAACATCTGGCAGCAGAAAGAAAAAGACTTGTTTGTACATGACAGCTAGGTGCAGAGCAAGTGTGCTCTTAATTCAGTTTGTGACGTTTTATCCATCTTCCACTGCCCATCTCCTATCTCACCAGGATGCTGCTTATTTGGCTTGTGGAACACAGGAATGAGATGCATCCCACTGGCTTCAAATCAGACTCTCAATTCATGCTTTCCCTTCAAAGCACTGGACTTTTGCAGAATACTGGGCTATAGCTTCCACAGGGGTCAGCAACCACAGACACTGACATTTTTCCAGAGAACAAAAGGTACATAGACAGAGAGCTGAGGTGTAGGACAGAAAGTTAAAAGATAAATAATTCCTTATAGGAGCTTCAAAGAGGGTTAAAATTGAGTAGAGTTAGCTGATTCAAGAGATAGCTTTACATAAATTTTGCTAGGAGTAAATACCAGCAGTTAAGGTCTTATCTCTATTCACCATTTCCTCAGAGAGGAGAGTAAACACTGGCACTGAGTTTTATCTACCTTTTTCCTGTGCTTATCATCCCCCAGCAGCTGATAAAGACAGGAGATGCCTCCTCAGCCCAGCTGAGTAAACCTGCCTCTCCTCTTCTCTCCAGTTCATCTACATTGTGTTTGGCTGATTGAAGCCGCACAGGCCAAGCAGAAGTGCTCGGTACAGCCGAACCACACTAAATGTTTCAGAGTGAAATGCTCCACCAGACACTTCTAATCAGTCCCAGATCTCATGCTGTTGGAACACAATGTACAATTTAGTGTTCATGCAGGACTGGGAGCAGAAGGTGCAGCGGCTGTACCTGCCAAAAAAATTGCCAGTATGTTCCTCACTGCCCTGGGGTCACTTGCTGGCTGAGCCTTTCCTTCATTGTGCTGCAGAAGGTAAAACACCTTGCTGGGAAACCTGGAGTCAAATATCTCATTCCTCCTGATCTCCAGCAGATATCTGGCCATTTCATTGTGTAACCATCAACTCTGTGTTTGCCCTTTGCCTGCATAGGGTTCAGACAGTGCAGAAGTTTTTTGAAAAATGGATTAAAATACAGCTCCTTTAACCTGGTCATATCATTAGTTTATTCAGGTTGGAAAATACCTGTATCAGGGAAGAAAGACTGAGATTCTCTACACTTTTGTGTGGGAGGATAACCAATTTCTTTGAGTCCCTCAAAGAAAGATTGCTTGGGAGGTGAACAGAGGGATTCCTCACAATTTCTTGTCTGTTTTACTTATGAGTTGTTAGCAGTAGCATACAGTCAAATAGCTTCATGGAGTCTCAGGACAAAGATGGAACGTTTTTAATAGTTATCTAGCATACATCTACCCCAACCAAACTGACATTTTAAATAGGCATCTTAATGAACCAGTTGAACCATAGAGTGTTCCTCAGCTCCTTTTCAGTTCAGCAAGCAAGCTGACACAGGCAGTGTCCCAGCCACTGTCTTGCCTAGACCACAGAGTTCACAGGTTCACAGCTGAGCAGTGAAAATGCCAAATCTGTCCTAGTTCTGATATAAATACTGGGAGCTTCCTGTCAGTTATGGGACAAGCCATGAAATTCGGGAAAAAAATGAACAAGGTTATTAAACTACATGACAGGTGGTGCATCCTAGTCAAGTATCCTCTGATATACAGACAAACAGGACACCTTCTATTAGCTGTGCATTCGCCAGCTCAGGTGTTACAGTGGAGATGGCAATATCAGCAGATTGAGCAAGACTCATGATTGTCCAATCTAGTTTGGTTTGCAGGGCCTTTTTCCCACCATGTTCTCTAGCAGAGTTTTTGCATGTTTCAGCAACATTTTGCTGAAGGTCAGGAAATAGCTTAGACCAGAAAGTGTGTCTGTTAAGCACTGTGAACAAGATCTATTTGAGGGGAAAAGAATGTTCGGCATTTTGCCCCTAGGAAAGTGTATACCTCCTTTCTCTTCTATTCTTTGCACAAGTAACCTATTAGTCCAACTAGATTCACTAGAAACTTGTCTTAATTCACATGTATTTGTCCAACTGGAAGAAATGTCTTGCCCCAGTCATCTTCTGGTGGTTGTCCTCATGAAGAGGGTCACTGGCCAGCTGAGCAACCTGTGATAGCAATCATAAACCCACTTCAGTTACAGTGATCAAGACCTGCTACCAACACCCATTAATGTAATCTGGTTGATTGCAACTGAAACAGGTTACAGCCTTCCCTGACCATCTCAGGTGGCAAATCTGAGGGGTCATCAGTCTCCAAGTGTGAGCAGCACCTGGAGGTGGAATGGGAGCCACAATATTTTCTGGGAGTTTCTGTACAGAGAGCACCTGTGAATCAACACACTTAACTGGTAGTAGCAAATCTCCTCATGGCCTGGTGCCTCAAAAACCTACCTTCTGTGTGAGAGAAACTCACTATTGGGGAGGCTCAGGTAAGGATAACATTTAAAGATCTCCGTTTTGATGGACTCTGGGTTAACCAACAATTATGTCAATTACGATTCCCATGTGGGTTTAAGGCAAATAACGTATTAAAAATTTACATCTCCCTTCCTACCCACTCCTCCTTAGTATCATCACCTCTTAAGTACAGCTGGTGAATGTCAGAATTTGCTGTTAATTAGCTGTAATGATAGTTGCAAAAAAAAAAATACAAATGCTTTAACAGGGGACAGGCATGTGTCTGTCATTAAACCCAGCCTAATAGAAAATTCTTCTCATTTCAGAATGTTCAATCCCACGTTAATTAAGATTTATTAGAATTGAAGTTACACGGCTAGATATAGGTCTGTCAAGCGTCTCTGAAGACTGTGATGATTGTGTGATTTATGCAGTTTAAAGATGAGAGTAATGCTGGTATACCACATTTTTATTTTGTAGATATTTTGTTCTCACAAAAAAAAGGTAGCTGTCTGTAAGGAGATGTAATAAAAGTAATACAGAGAGAATAATTAGTTTTCATCCTCTGTGTGGATTTGTATTTTGCACTTGCTGAAGTTCAGGAGAAACACATCAAATTCATCCACCTCAGTTTATATGTAGTTTCACCTTGTGTTTGTTAGTGGTGTAAGCTTCTCTGGCATAAATAGCTCATAGGCTTGAGAGTGCCCTGGACCCACTTTCAGTTCACAAAGCTTTGAGTCTGTTACAGTTCAGACTAAATTTCTAAATTCTTTTTGCTCTAGAAATGCCCAGCTCAGTGTGAAATACATTATGATGGTGGTAGCAGTCACAGTGCTGTTTCTTCTAATTCCTCTTTCCTTAGGAACTGTCACTAGTATTGCATGCCTACAATGAAGCTGATGAAAAATTTACCACAATATTTCTTTTTTTACTGTTGCAGAAGGCAGACTAGATCAAAGCCAAAACACTTTATGGCAATTTTCTCAGATCATAACCAGAATAGCCAATACATCCATGATAAAGCTACTTACCTGGTCTGTCTCATACTCAGTGGAGCCCCCCAGGCTACAAAGCTGAGCTTTTTCTGTGGCTCACTGAATATTTCATTATTTATACTAAATGGAACAGCTTCAAGAGGAGAGATGGAAAATGCCTTCCATGCCAGGATGACAAATGGGCTGGTAATTCATTCTAGGCTTTGCTAAATTTTTTTAAAAGCAGTGCCTGGGCTTTTGCATTTAAACAATTCAGCTGTGTACTAGCCAGGGTACCCCAGGAGTCAGAACAAAGAGAATAGAATGTTCTTTTCAGTGCACACCTGGCTGGCCACTGTTGTGTGCTGCAATATAACCCTGTAGGTATTACAAGCTGTTTCCTTTTATCCAATTGCACCTAACTCACACATGAACAATGCAGAAGTTGGGAGATCTCAGAGGAGCAATTTAAAACAGACTGGACTGAGCATATTTGCTGTTCACAGATGTTGTGGAGAAAGCTGCTGGTCTTTGATTGCTTTGGATTTGCCCCTTGGAGGCAGAGGACTACTGTGAAGGATCTCTCCTACTGACCTCCAAAGTGCACAGGCAAAATTGCAGAAGCTGCCAGTAAGCTAAAACACTTTTTAGGGGAAGGGGCTAAGTCAGCAAGATTGAAAATGCAAAAATCTTGAAACATAAAAATGGCCTTGACTACCCAGAAGGGGCAATTGGATTTGGCTGGATGGTTGCACTCAAAGAGTTGCAGTTAACAGCCCAATATCCAAGTGGAGACAGGTGACAAGTGGTGTTCCTCACTGGGACCAGTGCTGTTTAATACATTTGTCTGAACATGGGCAGTAGAATCAAGTGCATCCTCAACAAGCTTGTAGACAACACCAAGCTGTGTAGTGTGATCCACACATTGAAGGTAAGGGGGGCCATCCAGAGGAACCTTCACAGGCTTGGTCGGTGGGCCCATGCCAACCTCACGAAGTTCAACAAGGTCAAGTGCAAGGTCCTACACTTAGGTCAGGGCAATCCCAGGACAAATACAGGCAGGCTGGAGTATGGATTGAGAGTGTACTGCAGAGAAGGACTTGGTGGTACTGGCTAATGAAAGGTTGGACATGAATTAATGATATGTGAATAAAGAGAAATTGTAATAACTTTTGTCGGTGAGGTTTCTGTAGTCAGCGCTGTTGGGTTAGTATCAGCTAACTAAGCAAGAGCAAGAATCCTATCCAAACCACATCACCATCTTTTACAGCACTTGCATTAAAGGAAGTGATGAGTCAATCAGGTTTCCTCCTGCCAAATTTGGAGCTGCCAAATCTGGAGGTGCCAAATCACAGCTCCCACATGGTTCTATATCAGAACCTCCTGCTTGGTGCCCAGTGAGCAGTGGTATCACCCAGGGATCAGTGCTGGGCCCAGTTCTATTTAACATCTTTATTGAAAACCTGGATGAGGGAATCAAATCCACCCTTAGTAAATTCTCAGATCATACCAAGTTGGGTGGGAGTGTCAATCTGCTGGAGGGCAGGAAGATGCTGCAGAGAGATCTGGACAGGCTAGGTCAACAGGCAGAAGCCAATGGTATGAGGTTTAACAAGGCCAACTGCAGGGGTTTAGGAAAATAAACCTGTATCTCGTTATTTTTCTTAAAGCAAGAGGCCCAGAATCATACAATCATAAAATCATTAGGGATAGGAAGGAACCTCTAAAGATAATCCAGTCCAATCCCCCTGCCACAGCAGGACCACCTAGACCAAGTTGTACAGGAAAACATACAGGTGGGTTTTGAACATCTCCAGAGAAGGACACTCCACAATCCCCCTGGGCAGCCTGTTCCAATGCTCTGTTATCCTCACTGGGAAGAAGTTCCATCTGATATTTATATGGAACCTCAGGTGTTCCAGCTTGCACCCATTGCTCCTTGTCCTATCACCAGATGACCTTGAGAAGAGCCTGGCTCCATCCTCCTGACACCCACCCCTCACATATTTGTAGACATGAATGAGGTCATCCCTCAGCCTCCTCTTCTCCAAGCTCAAGAGACCCAGCTCCCTCAGCCTTTCCTCTTAAGGGAGGTCATCTTTGTTGCTCTACACTGGGCACCCTTCAGCAGCAATGTGTCCTTGAACTGAGGAGCCCAGAAGTGAACACAGTACTTCAGATGTGGTCTCACCAGTGCAGAGTAGAAGGGGAGAAGAACCTCCTTTGATTTGCTAACCACCCCCTTCTGATCACCCCCAAGGATGCTGTTGGCCCTCTTGGCCACAAGAGCACACTGCTGGCTCATAGTCATCTTGCTATGACCATTAGGCCCCCCAGATCCCTTTGTCCTACACTGCTCTCCAACAGGTCAGTCCCCAACCTATACTGGTCCCTGGGGTTGTTCTTGCCCAGATGCAAGACTCTACACTGACCCTTGTTGTACCTCATTAAGTTTCTCTCTGCCCAGCATTCTAGCCTGTCCAGGTCTTGCTGAATGGCAGCACAGTCTGCTGGGGTGTCAGCAACAGCACTCAGCTTTGTGTCATCAGCAAACTTGATGACAGTGCACCTTAATCCCTCATCCCAGTCATTAATGAATAGATTGAAGAGGACTGGTCCCAGTACTGATCCTTGGGGGAACCCCACTAGATACAGGCCTCCAACTAGACTTTGTCCCACTAACAACTACTCTCTGACTTCTCTCCTGCAACCAGTTCACAATCCATCTCACTACCCAATCATCCAGTCCACACTGCCTCATTTTGGCCTCAAGGATGCTATCTATATCTCTGTTGATTATCATACAAGCAAGTATCTAGCTATCCTGCAGCCCAGGTGGTCCAAATCTTTTGTGATTCTTCAATTTAAACACTAGAGTCAGTTATTTATACTGGCCAAGTGTATGGCATAGGTATCACAGAAACTATCACACTTCTCTATCTCTGTCTAGGACATTTTCCTTAGTCTAGGAAGGAAACTTTCTCAAAGTCCCACATTGTCTCTACCATATCTCTTTCATCTTTGCTTCCAAAATGAATAATGGAAAATAAAAATGATTGCAGCACTCACAAAATTATGTTCAAGTGGTAAAAACAAATCTATTATGTTACATCATGTAAATTGTACAGCCTCCAATCTCACACAGTAAATCTTTGCAGAATGCATTTTAAATAAAATTAACAATTAGAACTAATCTTCCTGTTACTTTCCCTATCAACTTTTTAGAAGTGAAAGGCAGGGTTTTTTTCCAAAGCAATATATTAGTCCTGCCTCCCAGGTATTCTTTTTCCAAAGCAAGCCCTAAAAGTCATCAAGCAATAACAAATTACAGGAAACATAATAGAGGAGAAAGTGAAGAGTCAAAAGGATCCTGTGTATTTCTCCAGAGAATGTAGTACATAAACATAAACAATTTGCAATGACATAAACTCTTTCATAAACACTCTCATATGTGGCATTCTTTAATTGTGATGAAAGAGGAAACCGGGGTTTCCTTGGGGGACAGTGTGTTCTCATTTGTAATCATACCTCTCTTCTCACTATGAAGCATTTTTTTTTTTTTTTTTGCAAAAGCTCAATGAGAAGGTCAGAAAGGTGTTGAAAGGAGGGAAAACTCAGAAATATGTTTCAAATGGAAATGCAGAATCCCTGCATGAAACCCATCTATTCAGCAGATCACATTTTCAAAGGACCTGTATCTCTAGCTGACAGTTTTAGAGGTGTCACTGTAGTTATCCTGGCACATTATGACCACTGGTTGTCCTCCAAAGGCTCATTTATTTCAGTAGAGCTATGTTGAAGTGCCTGGCTGCAGGGCTGCCTTCAATTCTCAGGCATACCATAAAGCAAGAGAGGCAGTAAACAGCCCACCAACAAAAGAACAGCTTTTGCCTAAAAATCATGTGTTGGTTTAAGTGCAAAATGTGTTAAGTGGAAAGCCAATGTGTACCACAAAGAACAGAGTTCTGTTACAATGCCAGAAACCAACAACCACCACCTTCAGACAGCCCATGGGAGGAACTATTAAATCCCCACAGAGCAAAATTCTGCTGAAAGTAAATGCTACAGAACAAACTATAATTAGTCTTCCTGATTACGTCCCTCATTAACAACAGTAGCATGTAATGCAGTAGAAATCCAAGCTTGTTTCAGCACCCTTTTTCACAAACACATATAGCTTTCTAAAACCTATCAAATACATGATATTTTAAATGCGTTACCACCTATCCTTCCACAGTATCTCAAATGTGTTTGCATAGGCTGCATCTAGTCCTGCAAGAAATGTCTGCATCTGTGACAGGAATTTTTCCTCAGTCTCTGTTGGGGAACAGGTAAGCTCATACCAGCAGTATGCAAACAGAGCTAGGGAAAATTCCTAATCTAAACTTGTCGTTCAAGAAGCATGGTAAGAAAAAGAACTTGGTAGACAATTAGATACAAGCTTCACCTGGAGCCAGAGGTTGGCAGGTGAAAGTACCAGTTTTTAATACCAATGATATACACCCACCTGCCTCACACCCTGTGCCTTTGATTCCTATTTCTGAACAAGGTGGTGTACAGGGAGATGGCCTTAAGTACAAGACTAACATGAGCCCTGTAGATTTGTATTGAAAGATTTAAACTGTTTAACTACTGTCTCATAGAGCTACTCAACAGCTTAATTTGAAAGGCAAGTCCGTATTATAGCATCCAAGTTAAAATTGCAACATGTGTAGACATCCGTCACTCTTTTGCCTATCCCTCTCTCTATAAATGAAGTTACATTGGCAAAATAAACATTTTGATGGAAAAATAGCTGTCCTTCATGCAGGTACCCATAAAAGCAAAAGTCCTGTTATCAAAATAAATCAGACCTCCACTAGGGGCCTTTGTCAATATCTCCGTCTCAGTGGAACCTTTGTAGTGCAAACCAGTTCTAAGACGATCATTAGAAACCACTCATAAAAGAATTACAGATTTAAGATTAACAGAGATTAGGATCAGATTTGGAGGATACATTTCTCTTTGAAGAACTTAGAAGGAGTCTCAATGATCTCAGTATAAAAGCAGAGAAGGTGTCCTTGAAATATCTGTACTGCTGGCTGAAATCATGTTTCACCCAAACATGAAAGAATGACATGAAGAATGTGAGGACTTGCTTAGTTTTATGTAAGTAAATGAGTTTCTTGAAAGCATCCGTCTTTAACCACACACTTAAATACTTGCTTCATGATACTTCTAAGAAATAGCACTGGCTTCCTTTGGTGAGGACTTAATTGGATACCTCAGTGATATCAAGTTGACCTCATTCCCTCTGGCAGAAAAGCTCTCAAGCCATGTACTTTGAAATAAAAATTATCTTCTTCAGAAGAGCAGGAAGATGGATGCTCCCTTCAAGCAGAAGTCAAAGCCCATCTTCCTAGCAGAGCAGGGAAACAGAAGAGTCGTCCTAAGAGTACAGATGATATCAGGAGGCCAGTCAGATGAAACAGGGAGAAGGCACTAAACTGGCAAAACAAAAGAAGAGAAGCAATAAAGATCCAGATTCTGAAATTCCAATTTCCTAGGAAATGCCTAATGAAATGTTGCAAAGCCTGCAGATCTGACACAGGTTTTTATCACCTCTGGATATAAAACTAGAAAAGTTCAGAAAATCAAAGGGAAAGTAAGCACTAAAGAGCCTTCCAAAATCTGCTTGGAAATCTTGTCTAGGCAAGTTACCCAGCTCTTAAATAATCCCAGGAGGTTAGTGATAGTCTCACAGGGATGTGACTTCTTAACTTGCACAAGCAGACAGTTGTGATGAAAGACCATTTTTATTTCCCTTGTAAAGAAAAGTCAATGTTCATTTGTTTGGGAGGCCTCCTTGACAGAAAGCTTTATCAGCCATGAAATTAGCCCTTCATGCTCCCTTAAGCCAATAGGCCAGGACGGAGATGCCTACTGCACCTGATGCTTGCAGTTAGTTCTGATTAGCAGCCCCTCATGGATTTCAAACAGCAGCCTCCTTAAATGCACACTGTAAAACTTCACTGGCTGCACTAAATCAATAGGGAGGTGAAAGATGGGGTTGGAGGAGAGAGAGGAGAAATAAACAGACACTAAAACGACAACATTATTATCTGCTTTGGCAAATAGCCACCAAAATAGCTCAATATACTGTATACACACAAACATACACTCACATACACACATACAGCCTGCCTGGCCAAGCGAAAAAAACCCATCCCTTAAATAATATGCTAGTTCCCTTGTGCAAATAATAAGCAAGCAACTATATTAAGCAAGGGAATAAAACAGTATTGTAAAGCCCCAGAGACCTATTATGGCAGTACTCTCTGCTCTTTCACTGTGTAGAGGATTCTTATTTACTTGACTAGGAGAGGATTGCTAGAAACTCAAAGTGCCACCACGCAGTCCAGGTGAGCAGGCAATCTCTTGGTGGCTGTGGGATGTGACCATTAGTTACCCAAACATTCACAGCAGTGCCATAATGAATTTCACATCCCTTCTCTGTGGGAACTGTGACCTCCAACGATACATTGGCAATTTATATACTTAGCAATACAGATTTGTAAATAGAAAACTCATCTTGGGAATATTCCAGCATGTATTCTAGGAGCATGTATTCTATAAAGAAAAGCAGAAAGCCTAGACCTAATGCAGGTGATGGCTTTTTTAGGGAGAGATCCAAAAACCCGATGCAAAGATGGATCAATACTGACTGGATCAACCCTGCAGTTTGGTCACAACAACTCCATGCATGCTAAAGGCTTAGGAGAGAGTGATTGTAAAGCTGCTTGACAGAAATTGACCTTGTATTGATTGACAGTGGGCTAAATTGAAGTATTGATTGACAGTGGCCTAAATATGAGCCAGCAGTGTGCTCAGGTGACCAAGAAGACCAATGGCATTTGGACTTGCATCAGAAATAGTGTAGCCGACAGGAGTGAGGGGAGGTGGGGGTGGATTTTAGCACTGGTGATGTCACACCTCGAGTACTGTGCTCAGTTTTGGACACCCCAATTCAAGAAAGACATTTTGGTGCTGGAGGAGGCTCAAAGAAGGGCAACATGGTTGGTGAAGGGTCTGGACAACAATCATTGTGAGCAGTGGCTGAGGGAGCTGGAACTGTTCAGTCTGAAGAGGAAGAGGCTGAGGGGAGACCACATTGCTGTCTACAGCTACCTGAAAGGAAGTTGTAGAGAAGCAGGTGTTGGCCTCTTCTCCCAAGAAACAAGTGGTAGAAGAGGAAATGGCCTGAAGTTGCTTCAGAGGAAGTTTAGTTTAGATATTAGGGTCATCTAATCATCTAATCATGGGACAAGGGGCAGTGGGTGCAAGCTGGAACATACGAGGTTCCATATAAATATTAGAAGGAACTTTTCACAGTGAGAGTAATGGAGCATTGGAACAGGCTGCCCAGGGAGATTGTGGAGTCTCCTTCTCTGGACACATTCAAGACCCACCTGGATGTGTTCCTGTGCAACTTGGTCTAGGTGATCCTGTTGTGCCAGGGGGATTAGACTAGAAGATCTTTCGAGGTTCCTTCTGATCCCTAATGATTCTATTAGGGAAAATGTCTTTATTTAGAGGGCCATCAGGCACTGTAACAGGCTGTCCAGGGAAGTGGCTGAATCACCATCCTTGGACATGTGTGAAAGTTGTGTGAATCTGGAGATTAGAGACATGGTTTAGGGGTGGGCTTGGTATAGGTAATGGTTTGACTCAATGACCTTCCACAGTCTTTCCAACCTAAATGATTACAGAGCACATCAGCAGCACAGTTTAATACAGGGAGAAAGGGAAAATAGTGGGTAGGTTTTGTCTCATCTAATTTTCAACATCTATAGTGTAGTCAACTCTAGGTGAACTAGTATTCCTTTGCTCTGAGAAGAAAATAAAATTCCCTTTAATTGCAATTCACCTGATTTCTCTTTGGATGAAAATATTTTTGCTATGAAAATGTCTGTTTCTCTCTATTAACTGCAACAGATGCATAGGGTAGATTTCACTCAGTGTAACAATCAGAAAGAGAGACTGAGAGAGCAAGTTCCATTAATACAAAGCATTATTAGAATATATGTGGCTTATTTTAACTTATAATCTTGAATTCTAATAGAAGAATAGAAGAAATTAATTCTTTTCTACCTGTATTTTGTTAAACAGGCTTAAAACCCCCTCTCTTTCAATCACACAAGAAGTACTTTTAGAGGGAATTTGCTTTGACTGATTTAGTTTCTCTTCCATGTCACAAAAGTCTTCTCTGTAGATTCAGATCAGAACTCACACCTTTCCTGGAAGAAATCTGAATAGGCTTTGGCAGCACATTAATAGGATTGTATTTAAAAGCTTAAAAGTTCCCAAACAGGATGCACTAGACATAGGCTGAAATTTGGAAAGACGGTCATCTTCAAACTGGGTGAACAGTTTCACATTTACGGACTGTAACTGAGGCTTACAGCAAGGTCAGCATCTTGAAAACCCAGTCAATGGCTCATTATACATATCTATCCAGACTGTGTGCTAAAGAATACAGCTGGGGCAGACAAGAGTGTGAGAGCTTGACACTTCTAATACTAGCTCAGCATTCCCCTCTGTTTCTACTCCCCCATGTGTAAAATCAGGATAATAATATTGCTTTCATCTTCCTCACCATGGCATTGTGACTATTAATTAGTTAACATGTGCAGAGACCTGGATAAATGCTAAGTTTTAATCAGGTCTTGATGAGCTTGGGGAACACAGTAGGGTCTGAGCAGAGCATGGAAGAGTAAAAAGAGCGAGCCACACTGGTTCCATCTGACTGATACAGGATAATGACAATGGCACTGCCTCACCATGCTCCCTCTCTGCACCCCTCCAGGTGGCAGGAATAGCTCTCAGCCCTCCCTGGCTGTTTGTCTAGCTCATCCATGAGCACTCTAATCTTTCTAACTAATGTGACCTGTCTCTGGCAAGACAAGGTTACAGTTCGGAGCAGAATTCCCCAACTACCCCTGTTGTCCCACAGCCTGGCTAAATTTCTTGCTGCCAGATGTTCATGAGGATTAAAGGTGGGATTCAGTTCCACCCAGTACTTTGAAAGTGTATAATTAAATCAAATGACCATCATCTCTTCTATGCCAGCTAGAGGAAATTAGTAGAATGCCATGAATGGAAGAGTGCCAAGCGTTTACATCTTTACATCACAACCTTATTTGCCTTCTCAGGATCACTGGCTTTTCTCCTCCTTCACCTTCTTGTTTGGTTGGGGTTTGCTAGTAAGGATTATTGACAATTCTGTGGTGATTAGCCCCATTTGAACTGAACTAACTCTACATTTTCTCCAGGAGCATCATCTACTGTATAAATAATTGAAATGATCTGTCTTTTGACTGCTACTTCTTTGTCCAGGTCTGAAATTGTGGGAACAAATGATGTTGCAAGGACAAATCTTTCTCAAACACAAGTTCTTCATGAAACACAGAATCAAGTTTCACAGGAAGAAAAGCACAAAATTCAGATATGGAATCCTAGAAATATATGTAAAACTTGTGTTGTAGGTGGAATAGAGAACTCAGGAAAAGCAGAAGCATAAACCACTGAATTAATGATGAATCCCAGTACTCAGAGATGTGTCTTTTAAACAACCTTTGATAATTGGCCTCTTGGTAACATGTAGTGCACATCCCAAAATAATGGAATGGAAATCAGCATCAATCAACACAGCATGAGGCTCCTTCTCCAGCAAACACATATCCTTGCTAAACACTAGTAGCTGTTTGTCCTAAATTTAACACCAATTAGGGCCTGATCCTCAGCTCTGCCTGAAGGGATGAATGTCCTCCACACCCATCCAAGTCCATCAAGACAACACAGAAATATTTCAGCATCCTTTAAAAGACATTCTGCAGAATCAGACACTTAATGGTTTGATAGCTTGAATGGTAACATGGTCCAGAGCACTTAAACTGATAAACGGTCAATGACATCCCTGCATATTTGTATAGAACAAAACAGAGGTAACAACAACAGAAGAAAAAAACAAAACTGTTATTGTGGTGCTTCTGTGTATCTCAAAAGCCAGGAAACCTGCAGCAGAGATAAGGCTAGTAAAAAAAAGGAAAGAGAAGAGGCTGCACTGGTGAGGGGAAGCATAAATAATCGGTGTGAAGATTCACTTCATGTCTGAAAGACAAACTGGATTAATTTTCTATGAAAATCCCGGGAAGGAATCAAGTCTCATTTTATTTCCGATATAAAAAAACATCATTTTTTAATCAAGTTCCCGACTTTTTTGGGAGTTATAGGGCAGGGAAGTTTCTCACATCCCATTCAAGCCATTTTGTTAGACTGAGAATCCAGGAGAAAGTGTAAGCTTTATAAGACAGACCATGCTGTGTACTTACCTCTCCCCTAACCAGCTGGCAATATGTTGACAGCTCTTTGCAGCCACTGGTGAATATGTCTTCAATTTCTTTATATTTTTGGCCTTTCATATTCAGCCCTTTATTTCCAATGCAACTGTAAACTAATTTGGTGAAAGACAGCATTGATTGTAGCAATGGGCAGAAGGTTTAACTTTGCCCAAGCCAATTTTTCTTCTAGAACACCCTAGTGCAATAAAAAGGAGGGTGATCCATGAGCAGATCCAACTCAGGGAGCCAAGAAAGGCCATGCTGCAAGTGTCATATAGTGAGCAATACACGGAGAGTAAAATTGCTGTCTAGATCTTAAGTAAAAGAAAAGTGAAAGCAGCCTTGAGAAGAAGGACTTGGGGATGTTGATCAGTGAAAAACTCAACATGAGCTGGCAATATTTGCTTGTGACCTAGAAAGCTAACTGCATTCTGGGCTGCACCAAGAGNCACCCTAGTGCAATAGAAAGGAGGGTGATCCATGAGCAGATCCAACTCAGGGAGCCAAGAAAGGCCATGCTGCAAGTGTCATATAGTGAGCAATACACGGAGAGTAAAATTGCTGTCTAGATCTTAAGTAAAAGAAAAGTGAAAGCAGCCTTGAGAAGAAGGACTTGGGGATGTTGATCAGTGAAAAACTCAACATGAGCTGGCAATATTTGCTTGTGACCTAGAAAGCTAACTGCATTCTGGGCTGCACCAAGAG
>VZRI01004510.1:66126-125017 GCA_013397515.1 Upupa epops
GGTTGTGGCTGCCCCCTCTCTGGAAATGTTGAAGGCCAGAGTGGATGGGGCCTTCCTGGTGGAGGGTGTCCCTACTCATGGCAGGGAGTTGGAATTAGATGATCTTTAAGAGGTCCCTTCCAACATGAACCAGTCTATGAATCTATGAAAATTAGGTCCTCTAAAGAGCTGGATTTTTTGAAAATATCAGGGTGTAAAGGGATTAAAAGTCCTTCCTCACAGTACTATCAGACAGTGAGATATGGAAATTATGGGCATATCTGTGGGAATTTATTGTCAGAAATCCACGTAAGCCAGTTAATTATATAATTCCAGCACATCAGAAAACACAGATTATTTCCCTCATTTTTTATCCTTTTCTAGGTTTTAAAACATGCACAATGCAAATGCTTTCATTGTATTAGGAATTAGACTGTCCAGTACAAAAGAACGGACTGGATAAGAACTTGCCAGTAAACAATAGTGTGTTGGAAAGTGCTGATCAGATGAAATGCAAACTTTTATAGTAATAACATCAATGGGAAGTTTAACTGGAAAAAATTTGCCTAAGTAAAGTTAAGTGTCTAATTTTCTGTCCATGTAAAATGTTCTCATTTGATTTTTTTATGATATAGTAATGTTTGAAATAAACCTCTTGAAGGCAGTGTTATAATACTATAATACCATCTTTTTGCCATAGTCAGCTTTTATCTATATCAAAAATTTGGAGAAACTTGAAGTGAAGCTTTTTAGAAATATGCTTTTCAGAGCATAAGAAAAACATCTATAGCATCAAGAGCAAATCTTGAACATATGTGATAATAACAAGCGGGTAGTAATAGCATCTTTACAGTGTGTGACTTAGGCTTTCAGATTAACTCATTTTACTTTCACAGATATTTTTTTCCTTTCCCAGAGAATTTGCATGGAATTAGCCTATACGCTGTCTTAACCTTCGAATGATTCTGCCTCTTTTGGAGGCTTTCAAAGCCTTCTCAGCATTTGATCAACAGGAGTAAAACTCTTCCATCATTTCCCAATGGGACTACAGAAATGAGTAAACAGGAGGTAGCATTTGCAGACCTTCCAGTTGATTAATTGCACAAGGCAAGTACAGGGCCCATATTTTAAAGTCTGGCCAGAGAATCCCATTGAGGTAACAACAATGAATAATAAAATGTCATGGGGTAAAAAGAAGTAACAGATTCCATAGCTGTTCATTAAGTTCACCCCCTCCAGAGTCCAAAAATTAAAAAATGTTGAGCTTCAAAGAAGCAAAGGTGGGTTGTATCTCAACTGCTCTTGTGTATCCACAGTCCATGCTTGCTTAGTCCAGGCATGCTTGGTGGCAAAATAATCCACTGGGCAAGCAAGGCCCTCATGTCTGGAGAATGCAATCCAGCATAGGTCCAGAAAGCATGCTTTTCTGATCCTGAAGGATAAGAGAACAGTATCTTTAGTAATAAATGTGACACACAAATACACCCACCCTATTGTGTTTCTGGTTAAAATATTACCTAAGCTATAGCTCAGGCACTAATAAACTACTAAATCACCTAAAAAAGTCAAGGAAGAAAAAACTAAAAGCTGAAAACCACAAAGAGCTTGAACAGCAATTTACAAAGTTGCTCAGCACAGCACTATTTAAAGCTGTTCTTCATGATATGTCATTTTCAGATAAGTTAATAAAGAAATATAGGAGAGAATCAATTTTTAGTAATCATTACTATGTACAGTAGTGAAACCTCCAGGCTATTCAATTAATTCTAGACCATAATTATGACCCAGGAACAAATTGTATAAATCAGCACTTTTTATTTAACCATACAAATCAGTCTGATCTTGAGTGCAAATCAAGAGTTACATATTTCACAGTTTGTGCTGTCCCAGAAAATAGGCTCTCCAAGGATTCAAGCCCCTTGAGGCATAAACTGTGCCCACTTCAAATTCCTCAGGGATCACAGTAATTACAGCAATTTTTAACTCAGCATGTCACAGTGCCCCAAAGACACTCAGGTTTCTTAATAGAATGCAGAAAAGGAAAGGTGAAAACAGCTGTCTCATCTAGCAAATTCCAGGTCTGAGTAGAAAGGCAGATTTAAAAATAAAACACCAAATCTCAAACCCATCATTCCAGTCCAGGATCAAGCTAACACGGAGAAAGCTACAGAGGAGCTGAGTTCCCTGTATCTTGTAGCACTCCATGTTTCTAGTGCAGCAATCCTCTGTGGACTTCAAAGCACATTCTGGTTGCACCATTACATTTACTGCTTTAGTCCCACAATATATTTTAGCAGACAGCCCAAGGCTCAGAGATGAAGCCACCTACCTAAAAAAATATTTAGTGAATTTCAAAAATCATATACTGAGCTCAGTAGTTCAAGGGGTCTCCATATATGGTAGGTATGCATACACATGAAAGGATTCCAGCAATTCACAGCCCCTCCCAAAAAAATTGAGGTTAGGAAATAATTTTAGCTAAAATGAGATTTGACCACACCAAATCTTTGTAATAAATTGTGAATGAAACTCTATTTTAACCTCCCAGGATATTTCATTATTGCGTGTTTAAAACATGAGAAAGTAGTCAATAGACATCCATCTTTGTATCTAATAATTTAATCTTTCTTCCCTGAATTCCTTTTTTGCAGACGTCTCTTCAAAAAGTCCTAATCAGATATCCAGACTAGTTTCTAAACCAAACCTTAGTGAAACATTCAGACTTTGAAAAGCTTATCTAAATTCCCACACAAAAAGCATTGCTAACTTACAGTTAGCTAAGGTTGTAAGTAATGTCATTCCTATACAAAAAAGTGACAGACACAGCAGTTAAAAAAGCTTACACGTGAAAAAAACCCCAACAAACGGATATAAGCAGTTTAAGCACTTTACATAAATATTCTATTGCATTTATATTTCACACATTTTGTTACAGACAATATTGACATATGATACTTCATCATATACATTCCGGTAAGAACTTCAACACTGTTCCTCAAGATATATTCATACCTTTCGATCCAGACTCATATGCACTTACACTGTTGACAGTCTAAGTATATCATTTATTTATACTCAGGAAGAAAGCAATACTGTCTATTTTAGACACCTTCAGAAGGTCTTTAAACTAATAATAAAAACCATTAGAATCTGGACTAACCAGTAGGAGTACAAGTCAGGATATCTTCTTAATATCAAAACAAGCCAATAAAAGCTAAGTCTACCTTATCTTCTTTTCTTTTTCCTTCCCTATTTTAAAGTGACTTGATTAATACAGTACTTTAAGGACAATGATATTCAGACTATTTGGTATCAACCACAAATTTCCAAGTTAAGATTCCCTCACACAGAATGCTGAACCCTAATATACTTTCCATATTTTTATATGTAAGGTGNACAGATAAAGGCACATGTGTCTGGTGACACACAATAAAGAGTTTCATGTACCATCACTAAGCTCATTTCTAGAAAAGTCAATATTCACTTGTTGCTGTTGCTTGAATGACAGTGAGAGAGGGGCTGCTACCAGCTGCAAGCTGTCATTGGGAGCTCTGACCATATGATGTGACAAGTAGTAGCAGAGAATTAGGCTAGCTGGTTTGTACAAAAGCATCCAGTTCACCTCCCAAAGTATCTAAGCCCAGGAGAAATATCCTTCAGAAACAGTGGTGGCTCTATGTAGATACAGAATTAGAGATACCCTCAAATCTCGCTTTCAGGATGGCTCTGGTGCCCTCACCTACTCCCTTCGTACAGAGGCTCCACTCATGCAGGGTGTTGGTTAAGGATGTTTTCTACATTTGAGGACCATCATTAAAGTATCTGACATTCCTGAGCATGGTTTACAGGTTAGGACCACTGGAAATTCCTGCTTCAAGTCAAGCCAAACTCCTGAGAAGGGGAAATCTCTGAAAAGATCTATCAAATAAAAATATAATTGTAACTGTTGTCAACCTCAGACACAAAAAAATCCTGCAGTTATTCTGTGAGGATACTTGTTTGTTTCTTTTCAGAAGGGCAGTCTTAAAATTAATCTCTTTCAGACAGAGATTGAATTTAAATACAATCAAACCCGCTGCTTTGAAGCACTCATTTTTCTTGTTTAAATTTTTATAGATACATATATAATAGCATTCAAGCAAAGCTTTTTCATGTTGCTTTCCAAAGTAGGTCAGTCTCAACTCTGCCTCAACATAAAGGAGGTGATGGGAAGACTCATTTGTGGAATGGAGAATCCACGTAGTATAGTTGTGCTATATAACAGAATATTTAAGTTGGAAGGGAATTTCAATGATCATATAGCATAAATTTGTCCACATTTCCTTTCCCTAGCCCCTCAGACTTATCTACTGTTACGCTACAGATACCTTTTCTCTCAATATAGCAAGTACATCATGTCAGGGCCTTCTTGCCTTGCACTTGCTCTTTTGGAGAAGTAGAAAGCTGGGAAAGTTGGAAAACTCACAAAGAGAAATCAGGATTGACTTTTTTGTCATGAAAACTCCTTAGCACTGTGCTTAGAACACAGAATGGGCTACTTAGTTTTACCATGTTTTCCACTGAAGTTTTTTGTTTCAAATCTAATCCATTGTACAATGACTAAAGGAAAGAAATCTTTGAACTACTTTTCTGATCATTGTATGTCATTCACAGCTTCCAGACTAGGGTTGGCTAACTGAACTGTAGTAGGTGTATTCAAGGGAAGATACACTTGTCTTTAAATATTATCATCTACAATCACTTAATGCATGGGTCCACAAAACCATTTCAATGTTTGGTCCAAACTCATATTTGGCTTACTCAGTGGGAAGAAAATATTAAAATGTGCTTGCAACAGCAGACTTGTGCTTCTGCTCTGTGGTAGAATACATATCCTGCAAGTATATCCTTCCTTGATTTCTAGTTGAGCAGAATGTAAGTGTGGAGAGATACAAATTATTTCTGCACAGGAACAGCAACCAGCGGCATTGAAGGCAAATTCTGAATTAAAAAAAAAAAACATAATTTACTTATAAATCTAACACAGCAGGCTGCTGAA
The DNA here is from genome assembly GCA_013397515.1 of Upupa epops. Lineage (NCBI taxonomy): Eukaryota > Metazoa > Chordata > Aves > Bucerotiformes > Upupidae > Upupa > Upupa epops. Next base: position 71,144 of record VZRI01004510.1, read on the forward strand.
TATATAGCAATTAGAGCACAGTTTAAAGTGAAATGAAAATCTGTAGCCATTCCAATTGTGAACAGGACCTGAATGGTACATTACAAAATGTGATACATGGAACAGGATGAATATTTCTTTTAATATAATATAAGGCTTATTACCCAATTTGACTGTGAACAGTCTCAACAAACCACAAGCATATGTTTAATGTGAGCTCTTAGCCTTTTCATTCTTTCACATTCCTGATTAATCTCTTCATAGAGCGCACTGAAATGGGGGGAGGCGATGTGGGGGGAGGGGGTAGCAAGAAAATTTCCTTGATCTCAATTTGAGGATGATACTCAAAAGGATGGACATTTTTATGTTTTACACTGATGGACATTTTTATGTTCTTACAATAACACTGAATGTCTTAGTATGCAGTGGCACCTCTCAGTTTGCAGATTACTGTAGTTCTCCATGATTATAGTCTCTCTACTTTTGTTAGAAAGTTCAGAACTCTGACCTCTTACCAGATCCACCTATACAGGGTGTTATGGTTCAAGTAGAGTTCTGAAGTCCTGTGTCAAAATCCTGACCTTAACAAGGCCAAGTTAAAGTAACATTGATTGTGCCTGAATGAGTCGGTGTTGGTCTAGTAGAGCTAACCACCTGGTTACAGTTGACTGTGAGACTATATAGAACTTTGTGTCTGTTTATAGTTTGGTAGTATATCCAGGTTTGTCAGCTTTGTCAACATGTTCAATGGAGACAAGGTTGTAACAGAGGGAATTTGTGCTGCTCTTCTGCCATCATGAGTGCATGAGAATCATCTCCTGATTTTCGGTGTATTTTTCCAAAAGCAAGTATCAATGAGAAAATGCCAAAACTGAGACAGGAAAGTTACATAGGTGTCAACTATTTGGCTTCATGATTATATCCAAAATACAGACCATAGGACATTATTCTAACTGTTAAAACAAGGGCTGAAATTTGCTGTATGACGTGATGTCAAGCTGACAGCCTTAAATGAGGCTGCTGAAAAATGTCTATCCTATGGTTCCTCTGACCTCTGAGGGATTCATATGAAGGAAATACCATTGTTTACTGTAACCTGCAGAGTAGTAGAATTTCTAGATTGCCCTATGGAGAGAAATGATAACACATCTGTCAAGCAGCTAGGCCTACTGCCCCCATACACAGAAAGGGAACAGAGAACTGAGGCCCACAGAAATAAATCGGTTCTTACACGATTAATGTTTTAACACTCAGTTTCTAGGGGATGTCTCCAGCTGAAGAATCCATTAGTCTTTTGGCTTCAAATTCTTTCTCCTCAGTAGGAAAAAGGTAATGAAAGAATCAAGACACACAATGCCTTTTGTGAGGAGTTCCTCAACTGCTCAAAGCTTTTCCAGGTCTTTTTGCCGTCTTATTTTCTCACCAGCCCAGGGTAAATCTGTCTTCCGTAGCCCTGAAATTATCTTACACTGCACAGAATTGGAAACTGATCACTTTGTACACCCATCCATTTATCTTTCAAGCTTCACTTATACAGATGTCAGATCATCTTCAGCATGACTTTGTGCAGCAAACAGGTATGTCATGAAAGGCTGTGGAACAATATCAGCAGTTTTCCCCATATGCTAGCACAGAGGAGAGTAGGAATCAAGGTTATCAGTCATCACACTTTTCACTAAGTTAGAAAAAGAGTCAGACATAGCCTTTGAAAAGGACAGATTCATTCTCTCAGTGCTACAGGTCACAGGAAGTAAAATTATCTTCATATGAATACTTTCATGCACAAGAGAACTTGATTTTAGCTTCATTCTTTGGTAAAAGGTGCAATTACCAGGAGGAAAATCAGCCTTCTTTCCCATAATTTGCTTGCCTCATAAAATATGCAAGATAGTGTTGCAATATACCCTGCATCAAATCATCAACACATCACTCCCAAAGCTTAAACTTCACTGTACAGGAGAAAAGTCACCGTCTGATAGTACATTAGATCCATACTGATGCTCTCAGTGCATAAATAATTAAATAGGACTTTCAACCACATAATTTAATACAACAAAATGTTTCCTGTGAAATTATCAACCAAAAAAGTAAAAAAAAAAAAGAATTACCAAGATTACTAAGAACCCATCACGCTCAGTGGCCTATGTGCAGAGACGCAGAGCGTTCCTTCCACTTACTTTAACACAGCAGTAGGATTCAATAGCTTCAGGCTGTAATTAACAGCACAAAGCTCTCTTACTGGGAGACAGGATAACAATTCAACAAAGTCTATCTATATTCTGCAGCAGGTTCCTGAGATGCTCAGGGTTTAAAGAGCTTTTAAAGCAAAGCTAAAGGAAGTTGCACAAATTACAGTTAGTACAGGTGAAGAGAAGCAACAGAAGCCAAGCACTAATATAGGGAATTAACTGCCTTAATTAGTTCTGCTGGCATAGTATGCTAGCTCCAATCAAAACTGCCACAGTGTAAGTTGTCCTCCACTGTTCTGAGGCTTTGAAACATTATGTACCAAACTGCTTCTAAAGCAAATGTCATCCATTCTCTTAGAATAATACTAAAGCATTAGAAAAAGAAGCTGATAGGATGTTCCTTACTTTGGAGCTCATGTAAAAGAGTTTGGAAAGTACTTTTGCGTATGGAGTGAAACAACCCAGAGAATTCAGGACTATTCTGCAAAGCCAGATGCTCATCATTTAACCTGCAACAGTCAAGGACAATTCCTCCAGGGTTTATGCTGTCTTTTGAGAAATTTTAGGACAGAGAGCTGGAGAACATGGAGGTTCAATTAATTGTTCTGATGGTGATAGCCTACCAGCAGACATATTTCCCAAGAGCCTATTCTTCCCTGCTTTCTTAAATAGAAATTGAAAAGGTTAGAGAACAACTGTGCCGTCACAGGTGTCAGTACTTAAGGATATTTTCACATGATCACAAATATCTGAGTCATGCCAGGTCACCTCAGTTGTAGCTAACCTGCAGATCACTGCTATGAAAATTATCTCAGACAGTGTCAGTTCATTTCTTACAAGATTCTCTTCTCTGCCTCTACAGAAAACAGTTTGTTTGTAACAGACTGGTCTGAATTTCTGCTTTAGCATGATTTTTCTCATGTTTAGAGATCCAGAACTAATTTGCAGATTTTTTAAAATAAAAGTACCATGAGGGAAAAAACAGCCCTGGAAAATAGTTCTGTTCAGGAATCTTAAAATATTGTGGAGTTTTATCATCATAAGCATGACTTTCTCATTAGGCTGCATGTCTAGCATTACATGGTTATTAGACTGGGATGCCAGGCACTGGGCTGTACAGAATTACATTGACTGCTGCTGTTGCTAGGTGAGAAAGGAAACCCCTTATTATTGGAACAACTAAGCAGGATAAACAAAGCACCTAAAACCGTAGATTCTCTGTGCAGTGGGAAAGTCCTGTCTCCATCAGCTCAGCCATTCTCTGGCTTAGTTTGTCATGCCTAGGGCTCAAGATGAAAAAATCTACTCTGTTTGTCTTGGCTATTTTTATTGCAAACTGACTGGGAAAGGACATTTCTCCCATCGTATGTATATCTAGTGGCTGTCACAGAGGAATCCTGTTAGCTCAGACTTTGGGAATACTCTTTTGATACTACTGCTAATAATAACAGTAAAAAACGTCACTGCTCTTGCCAGCAGCTTGATACTCAGTGTGTTTTCCAACCCATAATTTCACTAGCTTTCTTTTGTCCCTGGGAATAAAAATGGAAATCTCAAAGCAACTAGAGCAGCAAGCAGTGAATAACTGTAATCAGTGTAATATAGACACTAGAGAATTTCTTCCACAGATTTTTTTTTAACTTTGCTTTCTTGGACATAAATATGGATTATGTTACCATCTGAGTTGGAAGGAAAACCTGTGAGAATCTTGTCTCTGCAGTAAACAGCTTTTTTACTTTCCATCTGGAAAAGGTGAAGGATTGAAATTTAAAATAGGGTATGTTTGGCTTGATATTTTTTAAATTTAAAATCAATGGTAGCTCAAACTACTAGGGACTCGTTTAATTATTTTCAGTAAGAAAAAACGTAGCATGTGATATTAGCTTTTTTGCAGCAAGTCAAGACAACAAGAACATTTTTTGAAATAGCTGAAAATTGACCTAAATAATCCTTCTCTCATTTATTTCTATTTACTGTAGGTGCACTGTTTCCACTCTTGCTCTTAATGAGAGGAAAAAAAACCCAAACAAGCTCAGAAGCAGTGGTAGAGCTGAAGCATCCCTTCTGATCTCTGTTTTTGTGTTTTTGTGTTCAGGGCCAGCTGCAAGTTCCTCATCCTTCATCTTCAGATATGCCAAATTTCTGGTAGGAAAACACATCAGCTCAAAAATACAAGCATCAAAGCAGCTAGTACATACCCTAGGGACTGCTGTGAGTCTTTTACCTTGCATAGTTACTCCAGGGCTGTAGTTTTGCAACACACCAAGTTCACAGAAGAGTACAGGATGTTCCTATCCAGCCCCATTCCTCTCTTCTAGTTTCTGCTCCTCTTTCCCCAGTGCAGCATTCTCTCGCAGCCTGCTGACCTAGATATTCGTGGGACCACAACATAAACCTATTATTGAGCTTCAAAACAGTCCTTGATATATTCTTAGGTCAGTTTCATCTTAGAATTGCAGGTATTCTAAAATTATAACTTAAAACATGTGAAGGCAGAGAAAACCAGTACATGCATCTAGTTCAGGGTAGTTAGAAGATATTAAAAAAAAGTAGGAAAGAATTCCAGAAAGGTTGTGCTGTACTTCATTATAATTTATGTTCCACACAGTGTCTTCTCCCTAGTATGTCTTTTATTCATGTAATAGCCTAGCCATGATTTAAAAATATTTTCAGGAATTGCAACAACCCTTGGAGAAAAATACAAAGAGGCAATGGAGGATCACTACAAAAACTTCGTTCGAAAAGTTCTGAGAACATTTTTAATGCAAGAAAATTACTTCCAGGGTGGTTTCTTTAAAAGAAAAGTCATACTGCCACTTCTCTTCAAGTTTTTGTTAGTTATTATTCTCTAAGCAAAAATATGGGCTTATAAGAAAGAACACAGTATCAGGCAACTAGTAAGAAAATCAAAGATACAAGGCATTGACACCATGAGAGAGCAGGGCATTCAGGGCTCTCTCATTTATAGCCGTTATTATTTTATAGCCGTTATTATTTCTGTTGTCAATACTGGATAGCAGCAACAACAAGGCTACTGTCACACATTTTTCAAGGTAACAAAGCCAGGTAATCCCTTCATTGGACTAATTAGGATAGACCAGAGCCACAGCCATAAGAAGTCCCCAAGGAAAGCAGTGCAGCTGCCATGTGGTAGGTAAGGTTCCCTAGCAGGATATTACATTTGTGAGCTGGCTGAGCTCCATGGACCACCTGTATTTTGGCACTGCTGCCAGTACCTGGCTGGTATGAGCCAGATAAAGACAACATTTTGGTCCAGACTCAATCAGCTGCAGTTTAATGGTTTTTTTTGTGAGGAGCAGCACACATAATATTCACAGCAGGGAGAAAGAAAGTTTTTAATTTTCCAGCTCAGCTAGACAGAATACTGGGAGAAGTAGAGCAGTGCGGTTCCAGCAAGATTTCTTTTGGCCTTCTCAAAATACTTGCCTTCAAAGTGAAGAGAGGAAGAGAAGAGAGCTCAGTGCCCATGTCACTAAACAGTAAACAAAAAGCAAAGCTGCAATACTTTTAGTGTGACTTTCATGACAATACTTAAACCTCAGTACCATATTTACCCTAGACTCTATTTTTGCTACAGTGCCAAAAGTAGTAGTGAGTGAGATGTCATTGGATTGACTGCCAGACATTACCGCCAAATAGAAATTAGTGAGCTGCAAGATGGACTTTTACTCCACCATGGTGGACTGCTGTGTTTGAAACATCCTGTACCATTTACGGATGTTGTGATATTGGTCAGGTGATCTAGTATTCAAGTTTTATTACAGGGGAGTGTACTTGAGTATAACATCAGAAAGCCATGAAACTCAAGTACAGAGAAAATCAAGGTATTTTTTAGCAATTGATCTCTTATGGACTTCACCAGCTTTGAATTTCCATAGACAAAAAGCACCCACTCTGAAGAAAACCCAGTGACAGCATCAGCTTATGGTGCCAGCTGTTTAAGTCTGGAATAAACCTAATAACATCAAGTACTGTAGGATTGCACTTATTCTTTAAAAACAAAATAATTAACCTTGTGGAGAAGACAGATGCTACTAAGAGCTCTGTACCAGAGCAAGTGTTAGTTATGCTACAGTAGATAACTCAGACAGGATGCAGTAGACTCAGTAGAGGTGAATTCACAGCACACAATTATAACAAGGAAAAGGTGTTAATGAAATAGAGGATTAGTATACAAGGATGTTTGAATCTTCTTTTTCTTTTTTTTTTCCAATGAGTTTTAGCCTAGGAGGGCTGGGGAAGGAAATCAGCTAGCAATCACAAATCACAGGCAGGTTGGCTTTGCTTAGGTGGTCATTTTTCACACCATTTTCAATGGTTATTCACCATCTTCAGTTGCAGAAATGGGGGATACTTGAAACTATGAAGAATAACAGCTATGGTCTTCACCTCTTAATTCAGAAAGCACCAAGTCTACCTAACTGCCCAAAGGACCCTGGTGCAAAATTACCATGGAATTAATTCAAAATCCTCATTCATTTATTCTACTCTTGGTTTTCTCTAAACCAAGACTGTAACTTCCTATTGTATTTGAATAAGGAAGGTCTTACAGATCCTATGAGATTTTCTTAGCCAATTGCTAGATGAAATAGGTCCCCAGGCATCACCTCACAAAATGCTTGCACTGAAGATAATAAATTGCATTCCTAAAACAGGAAGTCATAAATGATAGTGAACAGGTTTCTGCCTTTCCTTTGATTCTTGGAGGGATGCATTGGATTTCTTTTCCTCTTTTATTTTTTTCCTTTATTGCTGAGTAAAGTTAGCAGTGAGTACTTACAAGGTTGAGAGCTCCAGGAGGTGATAGGCAAAGTCCTATGCTGCACACATAATAAATTGAGTAACTAACCCCCATGTCCACCCCTCTGGCAAAGCTGCCAAGCTCCAGCAATCCTGACTTCAGAGTACAGTCATTTCCATATCACCTAATGAAGGATGCATAGACATTTGTTATTACCATTAATTTATAAAATAGTCACAAGCACCAGCAGTCATCAACCTCATTACAGCCCAGATGGAACATGCTAAAAATCTTGTGAGAGCAGGGGCAAGAGGAATTAATTGCCCACAAAAACATCAGCTTTCTTCAGCAAATTAGGCCTCTGAAGAGTGTTATCCTTCTAATGCTATTTGTAAGGACTGATTTAATTAACTATTTTATGCCAAAATATTCCTGCAAGAGGCTGGTTTGACGGCAAAGAGAAAAGGGACACAAAACCTGATGAAGTTGTGCTGACTGCAGCATTTCAGAACTGGTTCAGAGAAAATCTACTCCTGAACTGTTTCAGACATGCAAAATTTGGTAAAAGCCTCCTCTCTCTCCTCATTTTGTAATTAGAGATTATTCTCTCTTCTTTTTCTTTCTGGGAAATCTTTTCTGAGTCTGCAACATCTGTGTGAAGCCTCCAGACACTTAGAAAGCTCTTTAGATTACTGTCACATACTCACACACAGCATGCATACACTGCAGGGAACTGAATGCCTCAGCTACAGTCACATGGACAATTTCCAAATTATTCTGAGTGAGGGTGAATGGGTCCAGGCTGCCCCAGTCAGTGACCAGTACATGCACTTGGAGACCACTCTTAAAACACTCATACCCTGCTAGGGAGCTTCCACTCTCTAGGTCAACATTACACTGGCCACAAGACAGTCCATTAATGATGCAGGTAACTAGATGCTGCCCTGCACCAGTAAATCAGACCTTTTTTGATCCACAGCCTAGTAGATATCAAATAGAAATGCTTTGCAGTCTTTCAAAGTGGCTTACGTGATCTGCCCCAAAATCTGCCTCACACAACAACAGATTTGTCCAAAAGACCTCTCGTTAATATATTTTTGCAGGACAGCCCGAAGACTGTGAGAAAACTTGACCAGATGAAAGGATGTTCAACAGCTTATTTCAAGAGATAAATTTAATTGTTGGTTCCATCTCTAAGCCTGGACAAAGATGCAGTGAATTCTCTCACGATAAACAAATTTTAAAAACCCCAGAAACACCTTAGGGCTTCGTCAGGCTAAGAAGTCTAAAATACTGTTACTAGCCCTGAGAGGAATTTCCATAGGAGGTGTGTGAGAGCTGCACGGAGGAGAAGCAGAACTGGGAATTGCTTATGCTGGTAAGGTGACTGCCTTTAGAGCAAAGGTGCTTTAGAGCTCAGCACACTTGAAATCAGAGTCTTCCAGGAGAGGCAAGTGCAGCAAGGGTTTGTGGAGCTGAAGGCATATATCACTTCCTGGCAGATAGCCAGGGATACTTAATGTTCCTGCTATTTTTCCATAAAGCCAAATTCTTTTATAACCATGCTCCATATGCATAGGAAACATACCTGGAAGGGATAAATAAAGTAAGCCATTCTCTCCAGCCTCATCTCCTGCTTGCTGATGAATCTTAAAATGAGATACTACTTATTTTATTTCCCCCTTTTAATTCCTATCATGTTACCCCACGGAGTACCTGGGAAACTTGACTTTGATTCGCTCGTCCTGTTATTTGGCTCTAGAGGATTCCCATCCCTGCCACTTCACATCTCCCTTAGCCCCTTTCTCCTCAACCTGCTTTCTACCAGTACACCATGCCCTCAAAGAATGAAGAATGTTTTATGTATGACTCGCTGAGCACTAACTCTAAGGTGCTACTGCTTCTTGGTATAAATCTGCTATCTTGGTAAATAATTTACAGCTTCTTAGTTAGAGGTATGCAGCTGGAAAAAGTCAACCATTGGTGGAGTGCCACAGAGATGTTACCCACCCAAGTAAATTCTGCCTGGTGCCATGGTTTGGGTTTTTTACTCAGTGCAAGGCACTAGTAAAAGTTTTCAAGCCCTTACGATGCAAAGTCTCATCCTATGTATTACCATTCCTTTTGTGGCAGTGCCTAGAAATCACAACTGTTTGCTACTAAAATACACTGTTCGGGGTACAAGGATCATAAAAATAAGCCAGCCTCACCTCTCCATAGCTAGTTTAGGTATGACAAACAGGCATGAGCTGGTCTTTCTTTGTCTTTGATCTCTGTCTTGTTCCACTCATTTGCCCTCTTGGACCCAGGCACATTTCCCTGGAAATCTGCCTGGGAACATTTGTTCACATCACCCCTTACCCTCTTCTTCCTCAGAAGTAGGACATTTCAGGGCATACAGGGGTAGGAGAGTGAGAGAATTGTGGCAGCAAATAAAGAGGCTGCTAATTCAACTGCAGTGTGTAGGAGAAGTACAGCATGTACTTTCTCCTACCGGAGAAGAAGGCAAGGGGATGATTTTTTATGCCACAGAGTAATAATACCTGGAGCCTGCTTAAATCAAAGGGAAATTTGCCAAGAGCACCACTTCAGCTATCTTCCTGCAAGTCTCCATACTGTATTCAGTGATAGACAATTTTTCCAAACTTCCAAGAGTTACACAACCCTAAAGGAGCAGATGCTGAAGAACTTCTGTGTCCACTTGTGGTAAGCTCTATCCCTATGTCCCCTGCCTTGCTGGTGGCTATTCTTCTACCTGCATTTGAAAGAAAATCCTAGCCTCATTTCTTCAAACTTGTTTTTTCTCCAACATAGATGACCTCAAATTACTTATGCACGTCACACCTAACAACTGCCTTTGGCTTCCATGTGCGCAAGCTAAGGTTCTAAATATCTTAACACCTGTACTTTGATAAATTAGAGAAATAGAAAGTTATCTGGTGTTACACTGGAGAGCAGATCCCAAGTGAGCTGCAGGGCCAACTAAGTCATTAATATGAAGTAGCGATCATAGACTGATGTTAACTGCTGCAAACTTTTATTGTAGTTAAAAAGCTAGATCCAACTTACAAGTCCCTTGCTGCTTGGAAGAGCAGGAGGAGAGTTCAGGAGTCCTACATGGACAGCCTTCCTCACTCAGGCATGGAAACATCTTCATCTTGAAACCCAGAGTCAAAGGGTGCTTTAAGCCAAGGACAATGTGTGAAAAGCCAGCCCAAAGCCTACAGGACAGCAGAGGGATATTTTACTGTCTTAGCTTGGTTTGACAAGGGATATTTTACTATCTTAGCTTGGTTTTGACAAGCGTGAGTAATGTGAACACTGGGGCATCTTCCACCCACAGGGAAGTTATTTAAAATAAGTGTTCTGTAGCTGTTGTATGACACATTCAGTACAGGCTGTGAGGAGAGGGGTCAGAGATGATCATCATCAGCCATATAAAGAAGACTGTCCAACCCCAGCCTTCCTGAACAACTGATATACCTGGAAATTGTGACTATTGCCTCTTAGGCTGTCATACAAAGATGCTAACACACCTGCTCTTGGGGATGAAGGACAGCAGGGCTGGTTAGAAAAGCAGTTAACGGGTGCAGTAAAGCATATGATACTTGTCAGGGCCAATCTGGCTGACAACTCTGTTGTACCAGGTCTTCCCAAGTTGGCTGGAGTATGACAAAGCAGTACCAAATCTTTAGTCTGCAGCTAGCCTTGGCCAGTGGAAGAGAGAGCAGAGGCAGCTGTTTGTAACAAGGCTCTGTGGATTGTCCCAGAGCTTTCCTCTGCCAGCAACAGGAATTCACACACATGCTGTGATTTCTCACCCACATGTAAAATTGCAGCATAGCCCTGTGATCTTTGAAATGCTAAGAGATGGCCTGAAGATGTTTTTTCTCTGCATAGACCCAGACATATTCTGTAGGCATAAATCAGTAGTACACCCAAGGCATCTACAAATCTGGATACTCAGTTGATGTAGATGGATGCAGCCCTACTAGGGAGACAAGTGCTGCAAAAGTTCCACTTATGCACATTGGAAGCTCTGGTAACTCTGCTTTGTGATTCTGGTTGTTGGCTGATGAAGAGGCACCCTTCTCAAGTGGGTTTTAGTGCTTTGTCCAGTGAATGAGAAGTTCAAGACAGGGATAGCAAATCCACACTCTTGGCTGTCCAAGCTTTGCAGAAAAGTATAGAAGTGTCTGTCCCAGTCTTTCTTTACACTAAAAATTAAAATAGGTTTCATTTCAGTTTCTTGGACTGTAGTTTCAGTAAAATTGAGGACCAAGACACCTCACACTACAGAACTGACTTCAAAAGAGAATGGAGGAGAGGTTTGCTTTATGTACCTTCTGGATTTTAGATTTGAGGCTCAACGATTTTTAAACTCTTCTCCACAGTCATGAGTGTTAAAAGGTTACTCAAGTAAAGCAAACAAAAAATATATTTTTTAAATATGATTGCTATTTCTATTACAGCAGAGCCTACTCAGAGGGCCATTGCACCCCAACATGCATACAAATGGAGAGAGCAAAAAGCCAGAAGAGCAAAAGGGGAGGAGAGGACACAGAATGGCTTAAGGTCATTCTGGAGTAGTGGCAGGTTATAGCCCAGCTTACTTCAATAGACTATGTTGTCAGCTCATACAGAGTTTTGAACTGTTCTTTCAAAATGGTATTTGCATTATTCATACTGAGTACATTTCTTCTGATACCCTTAGATACATTTCCCTGGTGATACATCTCAAAACACCGTGTTACTCTGGGATAGCAGATTGCTAACAGCCATCCTTTTCTTTTGACTGAAAACATTTGAAGAAAATGTGGTTAGTGTTTGGAATTTGTACTTACCACAAGACAGATTCTGACTGCTCTCAGGCCAGCTCTACATTCTCCAGCATTAATAAAATTGTTTTGGATAAATGCAGTAAGAATTAGGGGAGCCGCAAATATATTTAAGTGTAGGTTTTCATTTAAGACCAAATTTGACCTCTGGCACAGGAGGTGGGTACTTTTACCACCTACAGACCATGCAGCAAGCATGATCTGACTTACTGTTACTGAACTAATGCAATAAAAATCCAGCCCGAGCAATAATAAATCTCCTGATTAATAATAGACAGGGAGGCTGAAAGGATAAAAAAGTAGATCTTGAATGCACAGAGGCTGAGCTCAATTTTTACACTGAACCTTGGTGGAGAAATAAGGGATGCCCTTCCCACAGGTCTGCAGATATGGTCAAAGGTGTTCCTATTCATTATGGCAACATGGCAGGTAGAAAATAAAACTGGGCCATTTCCGGGGCAGAGGTGGATTCATTTTTATGGTCCTGCCACATTGCCTTTTGATGGTCTTTGACTGTTTTAATGGCTTTGGTTTGTATGCTGCTGCAAAATGAAAAATATGCCGCTTCCTGCATCAAGAGAGAAAAATACCTGATTTTCTCAAAGTATACTGAAGAGGAAAAAGGAGGGAGAAAAAGTCCTAAGTGGTCTGTGACAGCAAGGGGTTCTATATACGCTCCCACAATAGCCAGTTGAGAAAGTTCAGCTTCATTTGCAGCTGTGTTTTTCTCTTCTCTCTCTTCTTCAAGCTAAAGGCTCCCATTAAACCACCATTCCCATCCCAGAGACCCAGATCCAAACCCACTTAAGAAAAAAGGAGAATTTATTTCAGTTTTGAACATATTCAGCCCAGAATTCAGGAGTAATTGTAACAGGAGGGGATGAACAACTTCTACAGGTGACCGAGATAGAGCATTGAGTGGAGAATAAAGGACATGTAGGTCATTGATTTGTCACATAGGCTGTACAAGGAGCTCAGCATAGGAAATGTGAGTTTTGAATGTGTGTTGGCTTCATTTACATTTTGACACTTAGATATTTAAGACAGTATAAGACTATTATTAATGAAAAAATTGGCCAGCTCAGCCTTGTCTTGTCAGCTCCCAGCAAGCTTAGTTAAAAGACTCTAGGCAGTGTGCAGAAGCCCTTTCTAATAACCCTTTGAGCTACACTTCAGGCTGTCAGATCTGCTGCTGCAAGTACATTTTTGCAGCAATTTTCTTCTGTCTTGTGATCCAGTGTGTCCCCTTTTGCCGCATTGATAAAGCTGACAAGAAGAGTCCTCCTAAATGAACTCTGTCAAAGTACAGGAAGATCCAGCATCACTTCCTTGTATTTTTCTAGACCTTTCACTTAACATCCAAAGGATAACGTAGAAGTTAGAGCATTACTCAGTGGGATTCAGAGGTTGATAATTTTTTATAATTCATTAGTGTTGTTATTCTAAGTAGAGCAATAATAGGGACTTTTCAAAGCTGCATACATGCATGAGATGTGAAAGATAAGGAAATTATTTCCCCTATTTAATATTGTTTATTAATATTTTACCTTGAGTGGGACAAAAGAAAGTGTATTTTTCAGTATTTCTTTACCCTACACTCTGCAGTGACTCCTATCAGTAGAAAATACCAAGAATAATGGCAGGTCTGCCTTGTAAATGCAATGCCTTGTTTTACTCCTTTATCAAATTCTTATAAAGTGTCTTCTCCTAAAGTTGAGCAGACATCATTCTTTCAGCATACAGACAAAAATGTGCAGCATCAAGACCAATTTTTGATCCTTCATTTGTTTTCTTATTATATCCTTGTATATCTGTCATCTGGTTCTCCCTCACCATCACCTCTTTTTTTCCCTATTTGCAATGCAAGAAGCAGAACAGAACTACCCAGAGATCAGGATGCAGATAGATAGAAATTCATGAGCTGTGGAGGCTGCCTAAATTAACCACAAATGGACACGGGTGTCTCAAAGTTCTGATTTCAGCATCAGCATTTCTCATCTAAGTGCCCAAATGCCTTGCAGGCATGGTCATTTATAAATGCAAGAGGAATAATTCAAATGGGGAGAAGTAAATGTGCAAGAGGGGGGAAAAAATTGTGTTTTGCTTGCATCAATAACAAGGTAATAAAAGAAACCACCTGTGAAGAAAGCCATGATTAATGAAAACAAATACAAGAAATTGGAAAAATAAAGTATGGCAAAAGGGCTTTAGTTTCAATGATTTCAGAGTTCAGATCCACTAGGAAAATACGACAAAAAAAGCCTACAATAGATGAAACAAACAAGCTACAATGGATAAAAAAAAAGTGCCATAAAAATAAGAAGAATTTTTAAATAAAATGCACAATGTGAAAACAAAACAGCTAATAGCACAATAGGTACTAAGGAGGAGAGATCTCTGCTACAAACCTGTGTCTGAAATATACCCAAATTGTTCCTTCTGTGGTTTGCAACATAAACTTATGAAGGGGTGCTCAGTTTTTAACTTGGATCCATTGAAATGTGAGAGGAACTGCAATATTCCTGAAAATGCCCACTCAGTATCAGCACAGAGGAACTATAGGATGTCTCTATTCAGCAGCATGGGTGTCCATTCAAATCCATATCCCCATCTTTGTGCTTCTTCCTAGTCTCCAGGTTTCATCAGCCACTGCTTTTCAGGGTTGCAGACTGAAGTCATACCCAAGACTGCAGACTTCTGTTGTGGTCTGAAGCCAGGACTCCTTTTTATGAATCATCTTTAACCCATCTGTGTGAATTCCTGGGTTAATCTTCTTGCAAGAAACTGAATACTCCAGCTCCTAGCAGACCTCTGCTAAACAGGTACCTGTTCATTCAGCCTCTGAGCAAAGAGTTAATCATCAAAAGAAAACAATTTCTACAGTGCCTTTGGTTTGGCGTATCTCAGCTGCTTTGTCCTGATGGGTGTTCTCAGGCGAAACAGAGTCTGACTGTCAAATGCTAAACAGATGTATCTGGGGGAAAATACTGGCTGATTGTCTGTTTTCCTATATACTGTAAAGTCTATTTGGTAAAAGTAGCAAAGACTTTCATCAAAAATTATAGTGGGGGATAGATAAGTATAGTGCTTTAATTTGTATCATAATATTTACGTTAAATTAATGGATGAAAATATAAAATCAACCCCTTGTTGCGATATAAGCTATACAAGCACAAACTGAGAACAATGAGTACTTGCTGTGAAAAATGTATTTATTCTTCCATGAAGACATTAATTCACTGACACGGATCTTGATACCACAATGGCCAATTAATTAGTGCAGTAGCACCTGTTAATTAAAATTTACTAATTTACAAATCATGGATCCTTGGACAACTTCAGATAGAAAAGGGTATACTTTTATGCCATTGCTTACCGAGCATTTCCTAGTAACAGTCAGTCCCCAAAGACACCCAAGGTAATGGTTTTATTGTGAGAAAAGCATCCTCAGGGTAGTGTTAATAAGTATTTAAGAGGAAAACAAACCTAAGAAATTAAATTATTGTAGAGAAGAGTGGGGGGATCCTTTCTCTTTGAGAATTCCACTGGCATCTTCCTGTATTCAAAATCCATTAGTAGACACTTTTATACTCATTTAGAAGAAATCTGCATTCAACTTTCTCAGGAATATTTTGTGGCCACAGAAAAGGCCATCTTGGGTTTTAATTCTAGAAAAATAATTGAACTAATTATGCAAGGTCCAGAAATTCTGTACTAATGAAGTTCAAAACCTTTTCTTTTTCCTAGAGCAACATTTTCTTAAGTCAGTTAATGTTCTCATGATAAATCCCCAATAAACTCCTTCAAATACTCTACCTCATGGAACACATGCTTAACAGCATTCTTAGCACATTCATTTCCCTGCTGATATGATTCTAAAACATCACAAGATGGTCATTAATTTGTTTGTCTCTGGTTGGTGTTTTAAGTGGGAAGAAAAAACTATGCCAAGATATCACTCCAGATGGTTAGCTCTGACAGCTTGTCAAAATACACACATACGGAGTTTACATGGTCACAGAACATAACCCTATCAGCAAGGAAACTGGCTGGCTGGAACAAATACTGGTGATCAGCTTGAAAAGGCAGAGCTGTTCTTCCATTCCTCACATCAGAAGACAGAAGGAACATTCGCAGAGTGTAAATATTGATTCTTAACCCTCCGCTGCATGTGAATTTTCAACCATTGTTTTGTACCAAAAATAATTTAACAAATAAAAAAGGAGGAAAACTAAAAAAGTAAAGCAGAACCCCTGTAGTGGAGAAATGACTAAAGATTCAACCTGACCTCCTCAGTTTTCATCTTGAAATAAAATTAAAGGTTCACTGGTGTCAGATAAAGACAGATGCTGGTTAGCAGGAGATACAGCTCAGATGGGACTGTGTTCTATGTAGCAAGAGGCAGGCTTGGCCATGAAGGACTTAGTACAGTATCCATATCAGAGGACAATGACAGACAGGTGGAGGAGAGTAAAACATAGCATTTCTGAGCTATAGCCCTTACATCCAGAAGGACCAGAAGTCTCCTGGGCAAGCTGCAGGATGCACAAAACTTTCCTAGAATGAAATCTGATGTCCTTCAACACAGTATGCCTACTTTTACTTGTCAATCTGACATTTAAGGGTAAGACTGTGAACAGGCTGTCTACACACAAACCTCTTTGGACAAAGGACAGGAGCATGAAAATGTTGGTTCATTAAACATCAGCCTTGGGAAAAACAAGTTCTGTTGTTGATTACTGCAGGGAAACTGGGTGCATCCAAGTGATATCAGGGGAAGGCTTATGACAAGAGCATCTAGAAATGTTTTCATAACCCTTTTTCCCTTGGCCAATTCAAGAATCTTACAGAAGAGTAATTCTTACTTACTTCTCTCTTTGGCCTTATTTATTCCTATGAATAAAAATGCATGTGAATGTGAACAAAAATATTTACATTTATGGAAAATTACTTACTTCGTGTGATCCCAAAATTTTTCATGGATTTCAAACGCAGCCGACTGGCTGCTAGTGTCTGCAAAGGGAGTACAAAAATAACCCTTCATTCAAACCAATATGATCTCTGAAGCTTGTAACCATCAGCTATGACATATTTACATCTCCTGTTGCCAGCATGTTCAACAATATGAGTGACATATTTACCCATCACAATAAAAAAAAATCAAATACCTTGTTTAGCTGAGCATATAAGAGAGGAGGCAGTTGATCAAAACGTACCTCACATCAAAAATTATCCCTAAAGAGGTGTGAAAGAGATACAGATCAAGCTGTCATCTCCTAGACAGTCTGTCTGCTGTTAACAGCAGCTGTCAGAGCGATAGGTTTGAAAACGTCGGTGGCAATGAATTGCAAAAGGGTCTATTGTGTGATGGAAAAGCCAGAAAACTTCTGTAGCCTGCTCACTGTGGTCCCATGGGGGGGAAGCGGTGTCCTTTATAATTGTTTCTCTTGAGGCACAGTAAAAGCATGGATTTTATTGAGCTGCAAATACTCAGGACTCCTTCGAATATGAGCACATGAGCAGAAATGATGGCGTTACCACAGCTCATCGAGTTACCATCTGTCAGTGAAGATGCTGAGGCACCGGGAATGACCTTGTGAGCACTCGTAACCTACACCTATTAGAAAGGAAAACGGGACATAAACTATGGTGTTTTAAGTTAATACATTTCACTTTACAGCCAGAGCAAGCGTGAATGTATGCTCATTCAGTCACACTGGCTCAGCTGATGGCTGATGAGCAAGGACTTGATATGTTGCAGAGCTGTAAATGCTTTCCATCCTGTGCTTCTGTCTTCATTTTCAATCCATCACCTATCAACACTATTGTGCCCCACGCTTGGAAATTTTCATTTCCAAATCAAGTAACTTCCAATTCCTAGAAAACCAACCCTCTTCACAGGTAGATGTAAGTGTCACAAAGTCACAGAATTATTGCAGCTGGAAAAGGCCTCTAAGATCATCAAGTCCAGCCTGTGACCTGACATCACAACAATCCCCTAGACCATGGCACTACGTGCCACCCCCAGTATTTTCTTAAACACCTCCTGGTATGACAACTCCACCACATCTCTGGGCAGTCCATTCCAGTATCAGATCACCTTTTCTGTGAGGAAGTCCTTTCTAACATCTAACCTAAAGCTCTCCTTGTTGTTCTCCTCTGGACCTGTTTCAGTACCTCAATATCCTTCTTGATGTGAGGGGCCCAGAACCGCACACAGTACTCAATGTGAGGTCTCACCAGTGCCAAGTACAGGGGAAGAATTATGCCCCTCCTCCTGCTGGCCACACTATTCCTGATACAAGCCAGAATGCCACTGGCCTTTCATGCCACCTAGGCACAATGCTGGCTCATATTTAGCTGGTTGTCTACCTGTACTTCAAGGTCCCTTTCTGCGAGTCTGCTCCCCAGCCAATCCTCCCCCAGTCTGTAGCTCTGTCAGGAATTATTGTGGCCAAAACATAGGACCCTGCACTTGGCCTTGTTAAACCTCGTACCATTGGTATCTGCCCAATGACCCAGCTCATACTGAGTGAATGCATGACCACCGTTCATGCTTACCTGCAAATTGCTGGCAAATTGAGGAAGGTGGCTTCTGGATGAAGGAAGATGGTCTTCTGACCTCAACCTTAGACTTCAAATCTGGAGCTGCATTTCATCCGTAGACAGTTGTTACTCTTTGTCCCTAGTCTGCCAATATGGTTTTCTATGTGAACCAAGTCGCGGTTTTTTGACCTGTGCAGTCCTGGCCCTGGACCAAATAGAAAACACCTCACCCTAAGCAATACAGTAAAACACAGCCTGCATTTATTGGAGCTTTACTTCTGAGAGAAAAGGCTTTCCATGATTAGAGGAGAAGAAATTATATTCAGCTCATCTGGGGTTTACCCAAAAATAAAAAACCCAAAGCTGTCCATACCAGCTACGGCTCCAGCCGCTGTAAAACTCTTGCAAACAATCTCCTTCCTTTCCTACTTCCCACTAAGGTGCTTTTATTTCTATTATTATGTTCTTAAAAAACTGTTAAGTGGTCCATTGCTGACAGTTGCTAAGTGTATGTAGATGATCTTATACCTTAACTAATTACATGGTACCAGAGCCTGGATTTCTGATTTTGGTGCTGTTGCCTTTTTCCTGGTACTGCTTTCTGTTCACCTGTGCCATATGCTCCCTTGAATTTATGCTGCTGTGTTTTATTAGAGCCCAGATTTTCCTTTGCCATTAAAGAAAAAATATAACATTTTAAATGGACTGTGAAATAAGGTAAAGAAAAGTTTAATCGTGCTAAAATCAATTCAGTGAAGCAGCTTTATTAATAGTTATTGCATTCTGCATCACATTGCTTATTAAATATTGTGCATTTTGGAAACTGTGCGATTTTGTGCTGCAGTTACATTGTAGTTTAGCAAGCAGCCAGTTTCCACTTCATGCAAGATTTAGAGAGAGATGATTTTTGTTCATTGGCAGGTAGCATCACTGGAAACACAGAAATCATCTTACTGGAGAAAATGATGGACCATTTAGTACAGTGTCCTGTCTCTGGCACAAAGTCTGGTACCATATTCTCAGAAGGTAAATATAAATCCACAGCTGACAATTATGTATTACCTTGACTAACTCCTACTCATTAAATGCTGGCTTATATCATGATTCATAAAATTTTCTATTTATTCTTCACTGTTATGCATCAATTTATGTAATTTTGAACATTCCCATGCACTCTGTAAAGAACCTTTATGTTTCTCATTTGCACTAGAAGCCAAGATGTTAGCATATCTTGAATCAGTGTATGGCATAATTTTATTATGTGCATTGGAAATAGTAATTAATTTTTTTCTCTTCAAATGACTAACTTCATTTGTTTGTTGTTTTAGGAATAGACATCTCCAGCATAAGTCAACACCTCATTATAACCAGATCTATATAAATAGAATAGAAATACCTTACCCTGGCAAATATAATTTTTCTTTTCACTTTCTTATATCATCTTCCTGACACATACACCTCCACTCTCTGGTTCTCAAATAAGAGGTCTTCATTTTCAGCTGGTCTTTTATTGTGGCAGTCTTCCTGGTGAGTTGGGGGGGCGGAGGAAGGTCAGAACTCTCATTATGGACTTTTTTTTGTGAAAGATCAATTACAGTGGGACCAAAGCTAGGTGTGCCTTGGTTCCTCCTACATGTCCATGCTTTTGTTCATCTAAAGGAAGACCATTTTTCACCTGCATTTTATATCTTAATTTGTACCAGTTCCTCCTGAACAATCACCCAGTGAAAGATTATTTGAACTTTCTGTTGTATGCTTCACCCTAGAGCCAATAGAAAAAGCCATTAATTTATATCATATACAACTGAAGGCAATGACTTTCAACTAAGTTCAAGAGGGATTGGCACTACAGATAGCCATTACCTCCTGGTCCTTCCAATCACTCACCTGAAAATGTTGTCTCTTCTGTGAGATCTAGCAAAATAATATATGCACACTTCTTGGGTCCTGTGTAGAAAAGTACTTATTAATCCCTGGTGGACAGGGTCCCTTGTAGAGAACAATTCATCTGGGAAGTGTACTAAATATGTAACAAGTATAGCCCCAGCTTCAAAGAGCAGTTGCTGAGAATGGTGATAATTCGGCAGTGTCTCTTTCCCTAATTCCCTTTAGCGTCTTTTTCTAGCAGGATAACCTCCTTTCCTAAAATACATATATGATTATATATTGAGTGATCTATTTCCTGTTTCTCAAATAACTTTTTACCTTTCGACAATTTAAATGTAATTTGACAAAGGTATTAAATCTTTCCAGAAACATACAAAAGGAAGATCATTGTGCTCCCAACTTACATCACATCCTTCAGTTTTCCTTCTCTCTCCTTGTCTCTTTCTCTCTTCTCATCTCTCTGTCCCTCTCTCATGTCCTGTAAGGGACAAGAAACCCTAATAACAAAGCCTGTCTGCACTGCCCACAAGTTTTACAAAAATAAAACAACCCAGGAAATGAAAGAAACTGCATAAGCATTATCACTTAAAGGAAAAATCATATCACTGAGTCCACAATGATTCCTTGCAGAAAATTGTAGGTGAGCATGCTTGGTGAATAGTTGCACAGCTAGTCAGACTCAGTTATGACATATGTCCATTTGATACTCAGAATTATTGACCCATCCTAAGCTACAGTATGGATTTTATTCTGTCATTGTTCTTCATAAAATCCTAGTTCCTTCCACAGAAAGTTAAATGACAATCATGAATTGTCTGGTAGAATAGACTATGTCTTTGCAATTAATTAAGAATTCTTCACTGGTGGCTTTGTTTCTTTATGTCATTTCTAGCTCCAGGTCTTTAGAGTATCTGAGATAGTCTTCTAACAAGGAGTGTGAGAGTCATTCTTGTCCAGGTGGGAAGATTTTAATCAAAGAAAAAAGATTTCCAAATTTGCTCCATACACCTAATTCATACAGTTGATAAGGACATGACAGGTTCCTCTGAACTGAAATCTGAAATAACATCGAGTGTTCAAGGCCAGGTTGGATGGATCTCTGGGCAACCTGGTCTAGTGAGAAGTGCCCCTGGAGGGAGTTGGAATGACATGACCTCTGAGGTCCCTTCCATTCAGGGGGTTGGACTAGATGACTTTTCAAAGTCCCTTCCAACCCTTAACATTCTGTGATTCTATGATTCTATTCATGCTTCGCTTTTTTTTCTTTTTTTCTGTGGAAATTGTTCAGATCCTGCAGAAGTATTTGATCTCAAACCATGCAGTACACAGATAAATAGAAACCAGTAAGAATATTCATGGGTCCAGATTCTTTTACATATTGATTCAGAGTCAAATTCTGACTCATGATGAGAAATTAATGCTAAAGTGTGAGATTTTTCAAAAGAGCTAAAGTATGCTGCTCCTACCCAGTGTAGCACTGGGTTATTATTAAGTGTGCTAAGAGACAGAGAAAAATGTTCCACTTTTAATGAAGAAGGGATAGTGCAAAATACTTTACTAAATTTCAGCCATAGTATTTAAACCTATTCATGTGATTCAAACTCATTTACTTCCCCTGAAGTTTCCTGACAAGAACATATATTTCGCTAGAAATGTAGCATACTAAAGCCATTGTAAATAAGCAGCATGAAAAATATTGCTTTTATTTACATTATGATTTACCAGTCTTAGCTTCTTATCAATCTCAGTATGCTCACTACAAGGCTGAACATGAATCAATGTTTTCTCTGGGTGTCTATTCAAAACCTTATGAAAATCACTTTCTGATCATGGGGACAGCTGTTAAACTTCATACTTGGTGTGTTATTTCCTAGAAGGTAGCAGTAAAATAATGAAGTCATATTCTAAATAGGCTTTATTGACAGGTACATACAATATGTACTCACATTGTTCTCTGTTGAGTCTATCGGAAAACAACAAATTGCAATAGGTTACACGTTGAATGACTGTTCACACACATGAAGATATGGCTCATAAACCTATGGTCTTCATGGCTGGTGGTCATTACGACCCCTGCAGGGTTACTTTTGAAAATCTAAATACGTACATCCTGTGCACTTCTGCATAAATTCCCTCAGCAGAGTCCACTGAATAAAGAGTTGCCTTTCACTCTACCGCTCATTCAATGTGCCCTGAAACAGTAGTCCTGCCTTGATTTTGTCACAACTTCATCCTCACCATCTTTATAAGAGAGTAAAGCATTATATAAAACAAATGGGTCTGATTATTCTCTATGAAAAGAAATCCTATTGGCTTTCTTGGCATGACCCACCTGTACTTTGAAAGCATTTTAAAATGGAAATATACAAATATCTACAGAAACAAAGCCATGTTTTCACTAGGAAACATTAAGCTGAATTAAATGAGTATAAACCCAAGGTGATGCACTATGTCTTTAGCAAAAAAAGATAGAAAAGAAAAAAAGATGAAAATCATAGGGAAGTTCCAAAGGAATATTTGTGTAACAAACCAGTAAAGGAGAAAATGGATGTCCAAACCAAGGCCAGACTGTCTCTGTGTCCAGCTCTAACCAGAGTAACAATAGATGTATAACATACCTGAAGATTTGCTATCTAAATGGGAAAGGCAGAAGTGCTGGTATTATCTCCAACAAGAAAATTGATCAAACAAATTGACAAGTAAATTGATCAAACTATAGAAGTGAGAGTCAGCTATAAACTGAACTCTCTTGGGTCCCAGAGAAACACTGAACTGGCCTATGATAGGATGCCGACAATAAGCACAAAAAGATATATAAACATTGATTTTAGAATCCTTTGTTGTTGCTTTTCATGTAATTAGTTCACTGTTTGTGTTGCATTTGCAAATGTTAGCATAACCATGAATCCATGCATCTGTGTTCCTTTGCTCTACATCGTGTTCTGTGGTGCCAGAAATGTCAACTGGACTTTGAGGACTGCAGGTTTCTTCACCTGCTTTGCTTTCAGCATTTCCTGTACTTGCACAAATTGCCTTCCCTTCCTCAGACTGTTGTCAGAGTCAGGGTAACAAATAAAACAGATGCCAGGAAGGAAAATATCTACAAATACAAGTAGTATTTCCCATCTCTTGTTTCTTGACATGATTCCATTTGAGTCTACACTCTTTCTGGGTATCATTAGAGTATCCCAGGGATTTCAAACCTCTAACTGCAGAAACATTTATTAAAAAATCCATCATCTTTTCTGTATTTTTAAGACAATGATGTAAAAGAAGATTTTAATTGATTTATCGAGAGTAAATAACAAATCATGTCTCTACACAGTTGGCTTGCATTTGTTTCACTTTGCTCTTTAACCTCACAAACAGGTTTTCACTAGGCACCCCAGGGGCACCTAGCAGCCAACCCCACGTATTTAAAATGACTTCTCTCATTGTGCAATATTTAGATCCCTTTACCTTATGACTTGAAAATATGATTGAGCTTGAATCGGATATTAATAGACAAATATAGTAAGGAGATAAAACAAAAAAATATGACCAAGCAATATGTGGGCCAAGAAAAATGCTTGATTGTTAACATTCTGTCTGTAAGACTGCAAAGAAAATTGCTATTTGTGACACAGGACAGCACTGGTCATAGGCAAAAAAAATAAATGTGTGTAAGTTCTAAAAATTGGCCATGGTCTGAAACATTTTTTTCACAAGGACAAACAGAACAAGAGTTTAACTAGTTTGGAGAGGGAAACAGGAAAATACATCAGAGGAAACCTTTCTTGTGGTTCTTTCATTCATTGCAGGAGATTCATTGCAGACATGCTTTTCCAGGCTTCCCTGTGGGACATGCTTTCCTTTAGCCATTTCATTTCAGAAGCAGGTCACTTAAATCAAACACCCACTCCCCAAGGCTGTGGAGTGGATATCAGTAAGATGTGCTGTCTTCACAAATGCACACATCTAATCGATGCTGAAGCACTGAACGTATGTTAGGCTAGAGCACATCAGATAGAACACCACAAAAGTCCTGATTTCTTTATTTTTTTACCAAAAGAAATACAGATTCCACCAAAATTCCAGGTGGTTCAAAGCAGCACTCCTCATTACATGTGTTCCTCTCTCTAAAACAGCAGCAGCTTCAAAGGAAGATTTTTGGAGTACTATAAAAAAAACCCAGAAAGGTACAGGGACAACTTCAGACCAAGCTTTCATTAATGAGAGGTGTTATGCCCCTAAAGCATTAGGATTGCTATCATATCCTAACAATTTCTTTTCCCATCCTATAGATGTGCAACAAAGGTTCTATAAGTTATTCAAATATTACTGTTCTTCCTACCAAATTCTTCTTGTGCTTGATGTGTAATGTCAATCAGTGCCAGTAATAAATTACTTTTGGAAAGAAGCAGCACAAAAAATATTTCCTTTTACTAGCTATAACTTTAAATGCAGCCCACGCTTCATTCCCCTCATTGAAAAATTGCTTTTGTTGAGGTGTTAATTAAAACCATTCACTATACATTTATGGGACAAGTAGGTTTTAAATCAGCCAGAGAAAACGACTTATTGTTATTAAACTCATAGGTTATACAACGCCTAAAACACTCATACTCCTAAACCCACTGCAATCTCTGCTTCAGGAGATCCTAATAAAAAAACCACATTTGGATATCATTACAGTTTGTAAATAACAAAAATCTGGTTGTTGCAGGTTGCCTATAGGCCTCTCACAATTCCATACAACTGTATTGAAATCAACAGACACTGTTGCCCAACATAATTTCTGTAACTGCTAGGAATTTCTTTGATGGTTTAATCTTTCAAAAATCTATGTGCCAAAACTACCTAGACAATCTTTCTATCTTGATTTTTGCTTTAAAAAACACAACTAAAGCTAATGAAAAAAGTATCTCCTCTAATGATTGAGTCAGATCCAAAAAAACATTAATGTACACAACAGCAACGTCTAGGATCTCTTTCTAGACTGAAGGTGGAAAAGAGATCTGTGACCCTACACCAAGTGCTACATGTTTTGAAGGACTTCCTCATACTCACATGGATCCCACAGCCTCAGCATTCTTTTTTCCTCAGTTGCCTTCTGAGATACTTTATGTTTTTTAAAGGTGATAAGGAACATGGAAGTGAGCAGTGGAATGCAAGAACCCACTGGCAGAGCAGTCTGTGATTTTCAAACCTGGATTAGTGCCCCGGTTATGGATACATTACCAAGACCTAATTTTAAGAAACTAAACTCCCCCGTTTTATGAAAACTCTAGGTACCATGTCACGTGTGGGAGTTGCAAAGGAGCAGAAAAGTCAGAGTGAGCAACAGAAGACATCATAAGGAAAGGGCAGTTTGTAGCAAAGTAATCAGAAAATTAAAGGATTAGAATGAAGGGGAAATTGCTTCTGAATTTCATGTGGAAAAATGCAAATGGTGAGATGAGTTACCCAGAAAATAATGTACCAGGAAAAGTGATGGAGGCACCAGAGCTTGAGACATTTAAATTACTTTGGAATAAAAAAAGCAGTAGCAAATGTGCTGCATGTAACTTAACAGCTAATTTCCCTTTCCTCATGGCCTGGTTCCTCACTGTCCAAGGACAGATGGGGTTCTTCCAGCACCAGAACATGAGATTCCAGCACCATGCAATTCTGACATACCCACCAGATTTTGGGCAGAAGGGGGGTATAAGGAGAGAGGCAGGTTTGTCCTATGGATTCACCTCTAAAGATTGTCTTCTTAACCGAGTACTGGCTAGAGCATGCATTAAACATTCACTAAACAGGCTTGAGAGCAGCATTACTGCTGTAAGATGGAGCAGAGGAGAGTGTTCTGCAGGTATGCAATGTCTCTCTTTGTCCCTGTTCAGTCAGTTAAACCACTTCTGACCTCCATGTAGCCCTCTATCACAATATTTTGTCTGTTCACCACCACCTGCACCATCCCAGGACAAACCCCAGGCTCAAGAGACAGAAACATACAAAACATCTGTCTTATAAGTCCCCTTCCTTTGCAGAGGATATAACTGATTTGACTTCCCAGCAAGAGCAGAAAGGCCTAACCCCAGAGCATGACAGCTGGCTACCTGTGTGAGAAGCTCAATAACAAGAAAATTCACACAAGAAAATCAGGGCGAGTTCTCAAGCTCTAGCTAAAGTTTGTCCCTACTGCTCATGTTTTGTGTGATGTGTCATCTTACACAGACCTTCATGCTCTTCCCTCACCCCAAGGGCTAATGACATAACAAAAGCATGCCAGGTCCATTGCTTTCTGTACCTGCTGATTTCTAAACAAAGCCCATTGGTCATAGACTAGTCAAACATCTAGTGGCTAGTAAGAGACAGACTTGTTTCTTCACTGCAAAATCTCACTTGCAGGCAAGGAAGACTGATGCCATAAATGCCAGGGTCATGTTAGATACTGTTACATATTCAGAGAGATCTGGGTAATCTGCAGGTATAATTCTAAGCTACAAATAGTTACAGATGCTTTCGGAACTCCATCAAAGCTTTATCCATCCCATTTTATTCTCAGCATCAGTCTGATAATAGTCTATCGGAGTTTCTATCCATTACTTTTTACTCTGCAGGAAGAGAGTGGTGCATTTGAAAATAAATAAATGGCTTAAAAAAAAAACCTAACAAAAAACTGCTTTACTATTCTTCACCCTGAAAATAAAAGCAGAATGGGAAACAGAGAACTTCATGACTGCAGTACATTAGAATTACTAGCAAATCTTCAAGAGGCAGGAGAGGATAAATTAAAGCAGTATGTAAAACCCACACCCCAGCCCCTTTTTCAGTTTAACCTGAACAGAGATGAATGCAATTTATCATGTGGCTGTTGCCCTGATAAGGAAAGCCTCTCGTGGCAATATTACAGATGAGTGAACCTGCTTTAGAAGTCTTTACACACCAGGCAGACAGACCAGCTTCATCTGCAATGACTGAGGAAAACAGTTCAATGTTAGAGTAGAAAAGCTTTTGTGAGATGACTCCTTTGAGAGAGCATGTAATAGCAGGACTTACAGTGCTTAGATTCTCAGCAGTGTTGCAGCTCCCTTAATATTCCAGAGCCAAGGAACTCATTCCTACATGGCATTCAGCTGATCCCAAGATCTTTTAAGTAGAAAGCATTTCTGGTTCTTTCCTTGGTATCTCTGCTGCATTTTCTGGATTTTCTTACTTCCTTTATGTAAAAGGGACATGATGGTCAAGTGGCCTCATCAAATCTGAGGTAATAATTTCTCAGGTTATTCATGAGGACTCTGCATTGGCCTATTGGGATGGTTTGCATCATTGCAACCACAGACACCTCTTTGCTTTGTCTAATAAAAGAAAAGAGCTCTTAACAGGATACTTGTTTCTGTGCTTTTTGCTTCCTCACTTTCCTAGCAATGTCAAGGTGTGCCAGGAGCATTCTCTACATATTAGACTAGGTTTGTACAAGAGACAGAGAATGTATTCCATTTTGAATAGGAATGTATGACTGTTCTTTCAACTGATCTTCCCATCACAAATCTCTTCAGGCATGACTGGTTAAAGTGCATTTTTAACCTCCAGTCTCTATAGTCACCCTGACAAGCTTTAGCAAATTGTTACAATCTCTCAATATATGATTAATTGTTTAGTTTCTTCTGCCTCTCCCAAAGGTCTAGACTTGAAAGAAGGGCTCATCTTGAATTGAGGTACTTTATGGACAAGGAAGCTTCATTCTAATGGACGACTATCAAAGTTCATCATCCTTATTGCTAGCCTTGTGCTAGCCCAGCTCTAGCAATGTAAAAAAAT
Organism: Upupa epops; assembly: GCA_013397515.1. Lineage (NCBI taxonomy): Eukaryota > Metazoa > Chordata > Aves > Bucerotiformes > Upupidae > Upupa > Upupa epops. Next base: position 99,133 of record VZRI01004510.1, read on the forward strand.
GTTTCCTTTGCTTCTTAATTTTGTCTCAATTGGGAGACAAATGAAAGAGGCAAAAAAAGAGTTCCACATTCCTTCACAGAGTTTTTATAAGAGACATTCACGTGGTGAGTTCCCACTATCAAAGAGAATTCAGAAACTGAGCCCACAAACATTCTCCAAATTACTTCAAAGCTCTGCAGCAATTAAAGCACTGATTTCATGTAAGATACCAGAAAATTTGTTTTAATGTGCTCATTCTGGGGAATAGTTCTATGATTCCTAACACCACCATGGAAACGGGATTGTCTGAACTATTATTTGATAAGGCTTGAAAAGGTGCTGTTATTGGCAGACTTGTTTTTTCATCAGTGATCTCATACTTTCCCCAAGAATTACCAATTTACGTGTGTCCTTGAGTTCTTCAGTTCCTTCCTTGTGTGGGAGGTCATAAACCATGGATTTATAAGAAATTACAAAAGCAGAGAAGGAAGCCTGTTACGTCTACAAGACTGTATGAAATCTCAGCCTCTGGAATGAAATGCTGCTTTTTGGGGGATGATATACAAAACGTTTTACTGCAGACATTCCTCTGCAATCCAACACCACATAGTCAAGATAATCCACATCACTGAGATTGGCACAGCATGGCATAACAGACTGAGGTGAAAAAACAGCACAAACACATTGTCTTTTCCAGAGTTTTGGATAACTGTAACAGTTGCAGCTGATGTCTCTGCTCAAAAGAGAAGTCACATGCTAAGTAATGATTTCATCTAAGGAGGGTGCAGGCTCTTGAACTCCCTAATGGTAGGGGTCAATAGGAAAACAGTCTTAACTCATTGTATTCACAAGAGTGAATCTAAGGTAAGCCAGCCAGCACCTGGCACAGGACAGTGCACTGACTGCAGTTAGAAAGGAGGTCTTTTCCACCTTCTCAGCACAGTGTCTGAACTGCTGAAAGCAGTGGGCCTTCCTCCTGACTCCTCAGTATACTGAGGAGACTTGATAGGACTCTGCCTGCAGAAATAGCACTGAGACATCACAGACACATGCTCCTACCTACACAGCAATTACCTGTTGAGAAAAGGTGTAAAATTGTTCTACAGGACAGATCCAGTCCTAGGGCCTGCCTTAGCTGATGGGTCAAGAGAAGGGTCTCTCCTCCGAAGAGTCAAGAGATGCCTTGACCATGCTTTCCAAGTAATTTCCAAAGAAAAAATCTGAAAGGGTTCTTTATGATGCCAATAAACTGAGTAAGAAGTAATTTTTAGTGCCAACAACTCTCTTGTAACTGTCAGAATATTCTTTCTGATTTTCCCCTCCATGGCTACAGATAGAAATATGATGACTTTGACTCATTTAGAGCTGCTTCATGAGGGATTTGAGAATTTACTTCTACAGAATCCCACAGACTGCCACTCTCCATCATCTTTGCCACTCTCTGTCATCTTTTCTAAGTCATGGAAATTAGGAGAGGTGCCTAGAGACTGGAAGTGAGCAAATGTCACCCCACTCTTCAAAAAGGGTAAGAAGGAGGACCCAAGTAACTGTATACCGGTCAGCCTCAACTTCATCATGTTCCATTGATGGAACAATTTGTCCTGGACACTGTCTCCAGGCACATCAAGGATAAGAGGGTCATTAGGGACAGTCAGTATGGGTTCACCAAAGGGAAGTCATGCTTGACCAAACTAATAGCCTTTTACGAGGGCATAACCAGGTGGAGAGATGATGGCAGAGCAGTGGATGTGGTCTATCTTGACTTCAGTAAGGCATCTGACACAGTCTCACATAGCATCCTCACAGCCAAACTGAGTCAGTGTGGACTGCATGATTGGGTAGTGAGGTGGATTGTGAACTGGCTGGAGGATAGAAGCCAGAGAGTAGTGGTTAATGGGACAGAGTTTAGTTGGAGTCCCCAGAGGATCAGTACTGGGACCAGTCAGTCCTCTTCAGTCTATTCATTAATGACTTGGATGAGGGATTAGGGTGCACTGTCATCAGTTTTGCTGATGACACAAAGCTGAATGGTGTCACCAACACACCAGCAGATTGTGCTGCCATTCAACGAGACCTGAACAGGCTAGAGAGCTGGGCAGAGAGAAACTGAATGAGGTACAACAAGGGTAAGTGTAGAGTCTTGTATCTGAGCAAGAGCAACCCCAGGTACCTGGATAGGTTGGGGACTGATGTGTTGCAGAACAGTGTAGAAGAAAGGGAGCTGGGGGTCCTAGTGGCCAGCAGGATGACTATGAGATAGCAATGTGCTCTTGTGGCCAAGAGGGCCAACAGCCTCATGCGGGGGATCAGAATTGGAGTGGTTAGCAGATCAAGGGAAGTTCTTCTCCCCTTCTATTCTGCACTGGTGAGACCGCATCTGTAGTATTGTGTCCACTTCTGGGCTCCTCAGTTCAAGCAGGACACAGAGCTGCTGGAGGGTGTCCAGCATAGAGCAACAAAGATGATGAAGGAAGTAGAATATCTCCCTTAAGAGGAAAGGCTGAGGGAGCTGGGTCTCTTGAGCTTGGAGAGGAGGAGGCTGAGCGATGACCTCATTACTATCTATACATATGTGAGGGGTGGGTGTCAGGAGGATGGAGCCAGTCTCTTCTCAAGGTCATCTGGTGATAGAACAAGGGGCAATGGGTGCAAACTGGAACACAGGAGGTTCCATATAAATATCAGAAGGAACTTTTTCACAGTGAGGGTAGTAGAGCTTTGGAACAGGCTACCCAAGGAGGTTGTGGAGTCTGCTTCTCTGGAGACAATCAAGACCTGCCTGGATGTGTTCCTGGGTGACTTTGTCTAGGTAGTCCATCCTGCTGTGGCAGGGGGATTGAGCTAGATGATCTTTCGAGGTCCCTTCTGATCCCTAATGATTCTATGACTGAACTGCCAAATATCTCAGTTGCTTTGAATCACAAATTAAAATCTGCATTTTCTGCTCCTGCAGAATAGCAGGAATTAAGCTTGCTATGGAGCATCCCTGACCAACAATGCACAGCAAAATGCAGGCATCCTGAATTCCACATGTAGTGAATTCAAATGCCCCCTTTGACACTTACATAATCAACCCCTTACATCTGGAATTATTTATAATATATATACTGTAGTCTTCTAATGCATCTCTTGCATGTATTCTAAGCTAAACAGTTCTTTTTTCTGCTCAATAAGTACCACCAGTCCTCCAGCCCGCAACTCATGCCATATGATCTCATAAGCATTGTGCATTATGAATTCAGTGCTACCTGACATTCATGGCTAAATACTGTAATTTCTGTAGGTTTTTTTAGTATTTCAGCAGCACCAGATTCCCTTGGAGCCATTTCTTTATCTAAACTTCATTGAAGAGCAATGCTGTGCAGATTGTATGAGTGGAAGATACTATATGACTGATTTCAACTCATAACTCTGCTTCCAGGTTTTAGCAGGTTTCGTTACTAGTTTGGATCATCCTGGTGGATGCCACACTTTGAAGATTGCTTAGCTGTTGTTGAGATCACAGGACAAAATCAATTACTTTTTTAAAGGAAATTCTTGCATTACTTTTGGATGTGGAGCTCATATTCCTCAAATGTCCACATCTGAATCATACTATGGTTTACGTTGGAAGGGACCACAGATCACCTAGTTCAAGCCCCCTTAACCATGCACAGGGACACCTCTCAGTAGACCATCCTTGTCCATCCAACCTGGTGTTGAACACTTCCAGGGATGGATCATCCTCAACCTCCCTGGACAACATGTTTCAATGTCTCACCACACTCAGTGAGGACTGATAGTGCTCAGATTGATTATTATTACAGGATACAGTAGGAAATCAAAATAATTTATTTTTCTGGGAGTCTTCTTCCCTCTTTTAACACTGCTTTTTAAGCTCTGTGGAAGTTATTTAATATCAATGCAAAATAAATTTAGGGGGAAAAGTTTTCACATTAAATTAACTTTTCATTTCATTTTAGCATTTTTAATCCAGCAGACAAAATCATTATTTTCTTAAATTTAATTAATTTACTAAACTCTCATGGTTCATTGAATTCAATCCTGTATCTGCAATCTTTCCAGGTCCATTAAGCTCCTGGGGTTCAACTTCGTCTCTTCTAACTCATAAAAATCTCATCAAAATGGAAATAAAATGCAGTTTTGAACTTGCTAATGAACGGAAAAAATGTTAACTTTCCAGTGCTGTTGAATTAATGAATTATCTTTGCCAGTCCATTTTAAAGGAGAAGAGAAAACTTTCACACTGGAGCAAACTTACAAAAAAGGGAATAATTTCACAAGAAGGCATTAGCTGTGCCAGTATTTTTCACTGCTTTACTCTAACACTACATAATATATTGCTGCATTAAGATTTCTTCTCCCTGAGCTTGCTTTGTCTTCTATCCAAGAATGAATAGAATGCTCTTGCAGCAGATCACATTGTTAGTAACCACAGAAACAGTCCTAGGGGTCAAATGCTCATTAAGGCTTCAGTTTGGCAAAGTACAGAAGTACCTACAAAGTTTTAAGCCTGGAGAGCAGTCTTAAGTTACTGTTTTGTCATAGGTTATTGGTTTGGAGTAAGGAGTTTTGAGGGTTCAGAAATGAAAGTGAGCTTTAATTGCTTAAGCAGTAATTAAAGAATTTGGGTGGGGAGGAAGAGGCAGGATGATCTTTATTTTGGCATTTTTGCAAATGTTGGGTTATAACCAAATAACATTTTGGTTTGCAACCTAGATAGTCTGGCAGTTTCTGCTCGGTTTGGTATAATCTTCTGATCTTAAATCAAGGAAGAGTTACAGAGAGTTGGAAATTGCTAAGTTCCACTCCAGAAAAATCTGATTTCCAACTCCAAAGAAAATAGTTTGTGCTTCTTCTAATCCCAAAATAAATAGAGGAGAAATATAAAAATTATATTTCTTTATGCCCTCCATAGAAAAGTTGCCAGCTCCATGCCCTCAAGTCCATTCCCTTGCTCCAGTGCTCCCAAGTTTCCTTTGCTACAGACTGGACTATTTTCTTCTATGCATTTCACCATGATTTTGTAGGGGCTCTCCTCTGCTGCTCTCTGGTCTCCGCCCAGACTCATTTTCTCCTACATCACCGTGCTCCCAGAATAGAATGACTGCCACAGTGTCCTCAGCCAAATGACCACGTGACTTTTCCCAAAACAAAAGGCCAAAGCTAACAGGAAACTTATTCCACAGGTTTTTCCCCTCCATGAAATACATACACAGAGGCACCCTCTGGCTCAAACTTGTAGTGGCAGGTCAATAGGTGGAGGTGGAAGGAGGTTCTGCCTTTGAAGCTTCTTAGCTAGGGCTACTGCCAGCAACTCCCTCCACCAGGTTAAAACCCCATCAAGGTCAAACTACACCACTTTCTATTCCCACTGTCCTTATCCCTATAAATATTCCCTATAAAAATTATCTGGCTACTTGTTTCTCCTTTATGTTTGCACTACCGATCTCCTAAACCTTTGGCAAATAGAGTCTGGGATTCTGTTATATCATCTACATTTAACTCTCCCATAGTCTCAAAGAAGAGCCCCTGAGTTGAGGGGAGCTAGAAGTATGTCCAAGATGTCAGGAAGGTCTGATGTCTGCAAGATGACCAGAAAAGGAACTTTCCCACAAGCATCAAATGTACATTTTGTGTTGTATTTCTGCGTCCTACCCCCCACCCCTTTCCGTTCTGGAAGTGAGGTGCAATTGTGTGTGGTGGTTTTATGGTTATGAGTATTGGTGTACACTCTCTTGCCCCAGAGCTCTCATCTCAAGCCAAAAACGAATGTGTTAGCTGCCTCCCATTTCTCTCAGAGTGTGTGTAAAGGCATTGTGATACAGTTTCTGTTTTATCTTTTTGATTCTTTCACTTATTTGGGGATTTTTCCTTTTCTTATTGGTGATGGGTTCAATAAATTCTTTTCTTTTTAGCAAAGTTGTTGAATTCTCAGCAGGAGCTGGTTGCTGTGCTTGAATTGCAGGTACCAACCCAAACCAATATAAACCCTCACTCTTAAACCATTACAGAATGTTAACTAGTTCCAGAAGAGTGGCACATAGGATGTCTTTTAATAGAACCTTCTTGTTCTATTAACAGCACAATACTTTCACCTAGACCATTCTTTCTTATTACATTCTTAAACTTTATTTGAGTAAACCAAGAGAACTTAATTCACAGCTTCACATATTTATTGAAGTATCATCACTACTCACACATCTCACCTTATCTTTAAATCTTCAGTGTTATCACAAAATGAAGACGTCTTCCAATACCAGCTTTTTATATGTTGTAGCTGTTAGTCATTGCCATTAATGTAATTATTATTAAAGGTAATCCAAGAAGACAAATTCCACCAGAGGAGTGGGTGATTTAACAGCTACTAACCCACAAGTACCTGTGGTTCTTTGACTTCTCAGAGACAGATATACACCATCACCCATGCAAAGGGTGTACTGAGGATTTTTATAAAGGAAATTTTTCTCAGAAATAGATTGCTATAACCTGGCTTTTAGTACCCTGATTTAAATGTTAAGGCAAATTTTAGATTATTAACATTCTGTCTTTTGTTTCACATTTCTCTCTGCTACCTAAAATACCAGAAAATAGTCGCCTTGGACACAACCTGTGTAACTTCTATTACTGCAGCTTCTTTCCTTCTGTCTGTGTCTTTCTGCATATTTACAGAAGAAAATGAGCAGGTTTTTCAGAAACAGTCCAACTAATAGTGATGGATTCTGCTACATCCACTCACAATGAGAAGTCTTTCTCATTGCTTGTGGATCTGAATGCAGCTTGAATGACACTGAGGTTTGTAAAAGTCCCAGCATCATGACACCGTAGCCAAGGCAGGTTATTTCAAAAACATGTCTTACTTGCCTCTGCTTTGTCTCTGTGTTATCTGTCACCCTGTGTTTATACAGCATCTTACACAATGAGTCCCACTTTGTCTCAGCATAGAAATACAAATAATAAACTGTAGGAGGACATACAGTAGACTTGTCTGTGTTTAACAAAGGTGGTACAACAAAACCCCAGATAGATGTACATCTCTTCCATTTCCAGATTCATGTCAGTGGGAAATCCATCCCTTTGCAACAGATGTAGATTCTGCTGCCTGGGTTAAATCCATATAACCTGACACTTGGTTGAATATTATAAGCAGCCAGCATAAGAGATTACTCCACAGGATGACCATGAGCCCACATGAATTCTCTGTGGTTGCCTACTTCTCCCACTGAGTACAGACTTGAGGGTGATCTTATTCTCTTGTTAAATACAGAAAAATAGCTCAACTACATGTATTTCTTTTGTTCACTGCCTGCCCAGAATAGGAATTTAACCAGTGGAAAGAAAATAAAATTCCAACAATCTCTTCTAAATAGCCAGTATAACTGAGATTACCTAGCTGTATCATCACCTCCTGCCAGTTGAAACCAAAGGCAATGGAGATAGGGAATTAGATGAAACACAGTGAGGTGATCAGTAGAAACACAGCTTCCTAGAGTGCTCTGTGTTGCAGTCTCTGATGCTATTGCCAATATGGAAATGTTCACAGGTTGCTTCCTTAATCCCAGCTCTTGGAGTCCCACAAATACTTAGGATCTCGGCTGCTGTTTTTTAAAACACTGTTCTAGTCAGAATGAATAAAAAACCTCACCTGGCAACTGGGATATGAAAGCAATTTCAAGATTCAAAACTTAGAAGGAAATTAATCTCCTACGTATTGCATATTTAGAAACCTTTGTATGTGAAGACGAAACTGAGTGTCAGGTCATGCGTTATTTCACAATACTTGTCAGTACGGACAGCTTGGTTCAGTGTCCAAACTCCACATCCAGACAAAGTGTTGCAATAGCATCAGTCAGAAGAAAAAATCACCAAAAGGTAGGCATAAAGACATTTAATTTGCTGTTTCACTCCTGCTCCTGCTTTGATCACACATAAATTCTCTTTGTCTCTGTAGAAAGCTGATAAATACCCAGCATTTATTTTTCTACAGATTTGCTCAGAATAACCCAGTAATATCCAACTATTTCTATTCCATTCAAATTCTTTATTCTCTACTTCACTTTTTCCCTCTCAGAACATGAGTATGTTGAGAAATCATTAAATTTTGCTAATTTACTCCCTTTAGTTTGTCAAAACTGCTACTCTCCCCATACAAACATATTTTTGTCCACCACTGCAATCACATTGTTTTTATAGTTTTGACTTTATTCATTGAAGAAGTATGTTAAAATTACCCCACCAGGGTCCCACTGGTTGCCTCATGGAGATTTTATTCAGATGGTGAATTATGGTAATTAACTTGTGCCCTAATTATTACATGATTCACTACTATAATTATATGTTTTATGTCAAACTACCAATAAACTGATAATTAGTAATGATTCTTTGAGAGATAAATCACTTTTTCTAGAAGTGTTGTTTGCCACATTTTTACTTTTGGTCATAATTGCTATTTCATTAGATTTGGATGCAAGCTGTGAGGTTTGAAAGACTGCTTTTGGTGACGATTAATATACGCTCTGCAGAAACCAGATATTAACTTTTATGAGGTAGAATATGGGGTAGGGACACCAGCATCCCAGTGCTGACATTACCCCTAAAGGAAACACTCTGAGTAAACTCTGCTGCAGGGGAAGATTCCCTCTGAAAAAAAAAAAAACAACTCCTTTAGGGCAGCTAGAATTGAGCACCCAGTAATAGCAGGCAAAAAACTCCTCAACCTTTTGGTCATTTCCTGCCCAAATTTGGTCCTTGTGACCAGGACAATCAGGCAGTTGACACTGGCTTGGGGATATGCATCCCAGAGGTCTGTCTTCCCCTTTTACAATATTACTGTAGCAACTGATACTACAGATGGCACCTGCCTTTCCCTGTCCTTGCAAAGCCTTCAACACTGCAGCACCACCTCATTCCCCAGCATACGCTGAAACACCACCAATGCAGCCATAAAGATGAATACTTCCTTTCTTCTTGCGCACCTGAACCTAGAGGAACTATGCCCAACCCAAAGCATTACTCATGACTCAAGCCATCATGTGTACCAGCCCACAGAAATGTCCCAAAAATACAAGGCAGGCAAGCTGTCCCTGCAGAGCCTGGGTCAGCTCTACCTTATACCACCACAGCAGCCATGTATCACAAAAGCTTTCAGTCAAGTTAATGCAAGATGTGTACTGATGTATTGTCTTTTTAAAAACAGGACTATAACTACAAGAAAATCATTCTGGCAAGTGTATAATGCTGTGTTAAAATGCATTACTGCAAATCACATCCCGTTACACACACCACTGCAATGTTTGAATACATTAAATTCTATTGCCTCAGTTTGGTGGCCTTCACTTTTCCCTGCTCTCCTAACAGGCAATAGTTGATTGTGGCTTGTATCCAGGTATGACTTTAGAGACACTACTATCCCTTTAAAACCAGAAACTAATGCCATAACATTAACCCTGTTCCTGTGCAACAGATGTAAAACCTCAACAGCCAACAAAAAAACATGTTTTTCTTTCAAAAAACAAACAGAAAAAGAGGTCGAAGAACTTGCCCAAAGACAAAGGGGGAATCTGTGGCAGAACCAGAAATCATTTAAACTCCCCTGGGCAATATGTCTGTGCGTTTCTTACAGGAGAAGCATTGCTGCAAGAGTTTTTAGTCTTTTGTATTTGTGGATTACTTTTTTATTACTCCTATGAGAGGTCTTCTATAAGAACACAGGTTGATATTGAAAAGTTTGATGTCTAAATGAATAAAATTGTTTACATTTGATGGTTATATTTAGACATTTATTTGAACATTTGAATGATCTCCTCTTTTGGATTTATGGCATGGCAAGGATGGACAGACAAAGCGTAGACTGAAGAATGAACCAGAAAAGTAATAAGTAGCTAATCAAATCCAAACTTCCAGATGTTTATTGAATTTTGACACAGAGATTATTTTTTTCTTCTGGAAGAAACTTGATGGTATGTGAACTGCTTTTTTCAATATATCAAGTCTATTGCAAAAATAGAAAATGTGTCTAGTTCCAGTTTTGGATGAAGATTTGCATCTGGAAATGCGGGGAAGACCTGTGAACAGACTCATCTCTCTACATTGAACTCTACATTTCAGCATTTTGGCTCAGAAAATACACAAATTAACTACTTTCACCTTTTCAAAACATTTTTTCTAAAATATTTTAAGGGAAATTAATTATTAAAAGTACCTATCAGCTTCAGACAAATCAAAATGTTTTTGTGGAAAACAAAATCATGGCTCCCTGAAAAAAATTCCCCTTCAACTCTGTTGGAGACCAAGACTGAAAACACTTAGAAATTAGTAGGCAAACAAAGCTGATGGACACAGAGAATACCCTCAGAGATGCATGAGCAGCTCTTTCCTTTTAAAGTTAATTTCTGATACAAATTGAAATCTTTGACCCAATTGAGTTCCTTCTGCTGGGCACCTCCCAGCCATAGAGTGAGCTGGGGGACTGTGGAAGATGGATGTTGTTTGCCAAAGTGAACAAAGGCTTTTACGCTTAGACAGAGCTCTGAATTCTATGGATTGATGGTTTCTGAGACCTTCGGATCCTATGATTATAATTGGGTAACTGCTAACAGTGAGAGTTGTACAGTCTGGCCCAGAGCGAGAAACACTGCAGGTTGGTTGTACAATGTGATTGAGTTAATTCTGCCATATGAACCTTAGTACCTTAATTTTTTTGTGTTTCTTAGCTGGTTTTGATGTTAACTGTGCAATCTTAATGGCACTGTAATGAACTCCTTTGCTAGACTGTGTCTGCAAAGCTGTGCTACTAAATCTTTATTTCACACCTTATTACAGCCCTTACTGCATGAGGCTGCCCAAAGACATCAAGCACAAACTGGTATTATTGTACAGACAGTGCAGTTTAGCAAAAAATGTCTAAATGGTAGAGGTGATGGTGGTACCTCATAATATCTAGCTTAGAATTAAAAAAAAAAGCCTAACTCTGCCTCATTCTTGTAAGTGCTGACATTCCCAAAAGGTCAATAGTTATGAACTGCACTTCCAAACAAAGTGTGACATTTTTGTTGTACCCTCTGATAGGTGCTTCTGTGCGACACCATCACCACAGATGCCCAGTAGGTGTTTGTCTTCCTTAATCAGTGTTTGCAGGCAATTCATGGAAATAAACCAATTGTCTTCAGATCCCCTCCTGCATCCACAAGTAGTTTCAGGCCTAAAGACAGTGACCACTCTGGATTTTGGAGACAGAAAAGCTAGGCTGGCAACAAACTCAATAGTCAAATGAGAAGAACAGCAAGTACCTTCATTTTGTCTGAAAAATGCTCAGTCATATGAATGGCAAAGACATAACAGGATGATGCTGGACCATGGATCCAAGGAAGAGTATGAGTGCAACTTCTTGGATGTACGCAGGGATCAGCAGCCATGGCTCTATATCCTTCACAAAGGTACCCAACATCTAGATATACTATAAACTCTCTAGTTTAGGATCTTCAAAAGAAGGTTGTGAAGCCTGGAACTTAGTGGAACCTTTATGATTAAGCCTAGGTCTCTGTGGAGTACTACCTTAAAAGTACTACCTCCCAAACAGGGTGCTTTAGAAAACTTCTGCAGATATCAATGCCACAGCTTCTGCCTGGTAGTAAAAATTGTTGACATGTGCTTGCATCAAATTATCCCCCATTAGATCTAGTTGGCAATTCTGAAATCATTGGGGCTGGATTTCCCGCATCAATAATCAATGCACAGCTATGGGTACATATTCCCATTCAATTGCATGAGACAATTTATGCTCTTGTCATTTTGTCACCCTTCTCTCTTCATGAAATACGAATGTTACATTTGACACATTCAGGCACAAAATATTTGCAACTGGAAATTCTGAGTGAATCTGGCTGGCACTGGCACCGTGGCAGCACAGGTCTTAGAAATTATCAAGATGCAGCATGGAGATGGAGATAATTGATAGAGGATGGCATTTCAAATTCATTAGTACTATATCATAATTATGGTAATTTCTGATCTGCTTCCATTTTGTCCCTTGGGATGGTAACGTACGAGCTGAAAAGCAGCTCGTGTTTCATTAAAAATTTAAAGACATGTGAGTGGGTATCGCTAGTGCAAAAGTGAAGTTTTAGTTGAAAAGTAAAAAACATAAAGGAAAATAAATTTTTTAAAATCTCACATAAAGATAGAAATGTTCCCTCCATTCATTTTAGTATTTAGAAGAGAACTGAATTCAACAATAGATTTTATGTTGTTCTTTTTTAAAACAGAATCTTTTATAAGATGTTCATATAAATACAATTCACTTCAGGTAAAACTGAGTTCTGAAAAACTGAAGTGGTCTTGGAATAGAAGTGTTGCATCTGATACTGAGGACAAAACAGACATTATTCCAAGCAAGTTCTATTTTTCCATTGCAGAAATGAGCAGAAGTAGATTTGGGATATTTTCTACTTTATTCTAGTTTTTCTGTATATCCACCCAGAACAATAGTTTTAACACATCTCATTCAGATTCAGAAAAATCTAGGTAGGCTTATAATACCTTTGCAAATCAGCTGTGCCCCAGATCAGTAACAAGTGTCAAACTATTGGGAAATGCTGAACAGGCGTACTGTATGCATGCTGTCTATTTATTCAGTTTGCACACAGTAAATCCAGCTTAAAGCTCTGGATAGATTGCATATGTTCCAGATAATCACAACAAAATTAAGGAAAATGTCCAGTGGCACCTCCAGTTTAGAATAGAGATCCTAGCAATCTTTTATAGAGGTTATTTGTTACTTTTGTAGAACCTTTGGTTTTGGCCATTGAGTTATTGTCATGTATCAGAAAGAAAGATATAAGCAATCTCTTGAAAAGGAAAGGAACATTTATTAAAATAAAAAAAACCACAAAGATACTTTAAAAAAAAAATAAAATCTGATGTTTAAGTTGCTAATGATCTTTTACCGCATGCTGTTTACTGAGTTGATAAAGCCCTGCACTCTGGTGCAGCCAACATAGCTGTTTTACAGGCAAGTGTTAAGTGTTACATTCTTTTCAAATATGCAGAAAGTCTTGGAGTTTTAGTGTCTAAAATTTATTGGTGGTGATGGATGTGTGGGCCACCCACAGGTGAAGAGATCAAAGAGCCATGATAATTGCAATTTAGCAATAAAGGACAAAACAGAGGGACAGGAAACTTTGTAAAATGAGAATAAAGGGAATAGTATGAAAGAGCTAGTTAATATATAGATTTCTGGATCTCTAATGAGTCAACGTGGCACAGGATGATAAATTACCTGCCACCTTTAACTCTACAGATAGAGCAGCATCACTCTGAGCTGTTATTCACTCATGATAGGAAAGGGAGAAAGTAGTTCTTAGTAAACAGCTTATTGCCACTTCCAAAAGCAGCATTGCTGTGGTTATAAACCTAGGAAAGCTGACTTGTGTTTCAGTATAGCAAAGACACCCCTCCTTTTAAAGCTTTGGAACAGTGATGAAGCAGTGACTTTATACTGACACAGAAAGGAGCCTAACACAAGACATCTCCACTACCAGTTCTGGAACGAGCCTCAATAAGATTATACCTTGGTGTTGGAGTTGGGCGTGAGTGATATTGTGCTATGGATGTTACGGCATGGCACAACCCATCCAAACCTCAGCAGTATGCCTTTTCTGATCCAGTGATAACAAGCCCAAACTTCCCACTTCGTGTCTCCTTTCACTTTAAATAGCTGCTTGATCCTTCTTAAAGGCAAAAGCCCTGATCAGGAGGTAATTGCCAGTGAAAATCGCATCCTCAAAGGCTTGCTTCCAGTTATCCATTTAATTCAGGGGCACAGATATGTCTGCAAGCTCACTTCTGACCTCACAAGGCAGTCAGAAAACCCATCTTCCAAAACTTTGGCTTTGATGTGGCAGAGCCAGTTTCTACTCTTGTTGGTACAAATATCACAAATGTTACTCTGCTTTCAGAGTGCTCATAGTCTGGCCCTTCACCCTTATTTCTCCTGGCATTCCTCAACCTTGTACTTATTTTATCAGTTGAATGCCTTTAGGGTGAATGATTCACCCTCTTTTTTTATGAGCGCTTTTTTCTCAGGCATTTTTTAATGACCTACCCAGAGGAAGAGTGAGAGCTAAAATATTTATGTGTGCAGATGAAACTGTTCTTCTAGTTGCTGTTAATGATGTTTGCTTCCATTTCTAATACCCTCTCTCCCAAAATGACACGTGTGATCACCAACCTTAATAATATTCATCTCTCTCAATAATAAAGTCTACTAAGTTTCTGTCTGCTAGCACATTTAATCCTTCTAATACCTTCAATGCAACTGACCCTGTCTGTTCAGTCTGGGCGTGAGCAGATTCTGGTTTTTGGCTTATGTGTGTCTTTGAAAAATTTACTCTCTAACTAGCTGAAAACACTCCCCTCCCCTAGTAAACATACTGGTGATTAGACTGCAAACAGAATTAAATTGTTCTCAGAAGTTTGTGTTGGGCAAAATGTAGACATGTGGATACCTGGATGAGATCACTTATTTTAATTTAATCTGACACTGTGCTGGCCCACACACATTAGGAAGTAATGTCTCTTTCCCATGATTGAGCTTAAAATAATTATGATGTCAGGCTTTGTCAAACCATTTGATGTTAAAGGTTTAGCAATTTGCCTCTTATCCTTACAAAACAATGCGTAGAGCTGATGGATGTGTGTAAAAGTTTTTCTTGGTGTTCATTCTGGGGGTTGGAGAATATTCAGGTTCTCACAAAGTAAAACACTTCTGAACACAGAAGGGCTGAGTGAGTAGCAGTTTTCATGGTGTCTTTTAGAGACATTGACTAAGACATTGACTAAGAGACATTCTAAGATCTTAGAATCCTAGAAGCAGATTTTCAATCTGCTATGATAGTTCTGTGGTGCCAGTCTAGCCTACAACAGCTAGAAGTCTGCAGATGTTTTTTGGAGCAAGACATGTCTGTCAGTAATGGGATACCGGACAAAGCATCAAAGCTCATCTTTTTGTTAAACTCATCCTCTAGACTCAGAAATCAGCACACTTTAATACGCTGCATGAGGAGGAAGTACTAAGACATTACAGCTGATCCTACTCTAAGCAGGAGGTTGAACTAGATGTCCTACTGAGGTCCTTTCCAATTTGAAATATCCTTTAATACTGAGGCCAACCTCATTACATTTGGAGGGGAAAAGAAAGTAATAAGGGATTCGCTAGTGATTTTTATACACTTTATTTTGACAAATCTGGAATCCTTTCTTCATTTTTAAACACGTATTTTCATATTTTCATTCTATGCTCATACAAACATAGATGTACATGTAGGACATCTGTCAGCAAACAGCTGTCACACCTAACAGATAGAATAAAATGGTCAAGTACTCAAGCATAATGGCACATGAGGGGAAAAAGAAGAAAAATTGCAACTGCTGGGAAAGGGAGGCTGTAGCAAAGTGAGTGGGATTCTTGCTTTGTACATGACAGGTGAGTAAGATTATGGGAGGAGGCTGGGATAAATAAGAAAAGAAGTTGCAACAGAAGAAGATCAAAGCTTATTTTGTACCCACTTGTTCTGGAGTAACATAAGTGTCTCTGTAACTGAGATGTCAATAAGCATATTAGTGTTCCACAATTTTTATCAAGCATAACTATAGCTTCTCTTCCATCAAAAACTTCTGTCCCAAACAGGTAATCTTTCTCTTTACGAAGTACAAGAAAGCCTGTTCTGTTTACAAGCACTTGTGAGTTCATGGCTTTAGATAGGAGGCAAACCTTGACATTACCTACTAAGAATTCTACTTCTCTGGCTTTATCATCTACACTAAGGCCTGCCCAGGACCTTTCTTGTGATCTTAACAGGGGGTTGTAAGCATTTTGCTTCCCTTACCTTTGTTTAGACTGACAGAAAATATAAAAAAGAGCTGCAAGACCATCACCCTTTTTTGTATCAGGCATATTTTTCCAGTATACTGTGAATCACCTCTACCCACATACAGCTCAATCAGCGTACTAGCCACCTTTGTCAAGTCTGTATTCAGTGGTGACAAAGGGAAACCAAGTTTTAATTATTTGAGCCAAAATACATTTCTTTATCTCACACAAGCTCCATGTATGTTTGAAATGCGATAATGCTTCATCTAAAAAGAGCAGAAGACAGAAGAGAACTGTAGGTTGTTTGGGATAGGATAACTGAAAGGCCAAAAGGCTTTTTAAATTAAAACCCATTTTCCTAAAACTGACTTTGCTGGTATTCAATAAATGTGTTGAGCATCTGAAAATTTGCTCAGGCCTGAGGCTGTGACCAGTGTAGAAACATCAGTAAGGAAAGAATGAACCAAATACCACACTTGCCTGGTCTCATCTTCCTAGAGGTTAAGGAAGTATCCCTCTTTCTGTTGTGTCTATCACTCGTTTCTAAAAAAGAGTTAAAATCACCAACCTTTACCTGCTCCAAGAAGGAATGTTTGTGTTAGTCCTTAATTTAGAGGCTCTCTGTAGTTACAATAATGGCATTCATTTTAGCAGGCAGTTCAATTGCAGTAAAACAAAGGTTCTGAGCAACAGAATTTGTAAAAAAAAAGGTATGAAAAAAAATATTGAAGCAAGAATGTACAGTGAATTTCAGAGAACTGATAGTCACTGGTGGGGCAGGAGTCAGATATTTTGAATGGAATTTTCTGTTATAATAGTATGAGATTAAATGAATTTATTTGTCCAATCATGGCATTATAGGTGCCATAGTATAGATGAGATGTAAACACCATCATTTCCAGATTAATTTCTTTTCTTTTGGCAATTTATTAAGCTGTAAAGCCTAAACATTTTAATAAAAATACAAAAGTACAAAACAAAACTCTTGTGTGGTTCATCTTTTATTCAACAACATTGCCAAATAAGAGGCATCCCCTTCAGGGCAAAAAAACAAGTCACTTCCATTTCATACTGTACTTATTTCTCTAATGTCTCCTAAATGATTATTTGTCAAGAAGCACATAACAGGAGCATCATTTTTCCTTCTACCTCCCAGCACAAAGGCTGTTTCTGCTTCTCAGAAATAAGAGATCTGCTACCTCTTCTCACCTTTTTTTTTGTGCTTGTGTGTGTGTACTGGCAAATTCAACCTTCATTAAAAAACAGCAATTTTACATGCTAAGCAAGATGCTCTGCAACCTGAGCATGGTGATCTTTTAGAACATCATCCCCAGAGGAGTGACTTTACTGGTTATTAGTAACATCCACAGAAATGGCAGCAGATATCTCAGTCTCATCCTTTCTATGTATTATTCATAAGACTGTAGATTTGTCATGATAATTTATTGGGAAAATCACAGACTCCTCTCACTGGGCCATAGTCTGTGGACCTTGAGGGGAATAACAGCAAGACGTGGACTTCACACAATATGCATCAAAGTTTCAAGTGCCATACCAAGGTTCAGGGAATATGCACTAGCATTTCTTTCCTTAAAGACAATCAAGAAAGGAGACTATGCATGTGAGGAATAATTTATTCTGATTTTGTCATGCAAATACTTATTTGGCGGGAAATAAACATGGAGACATCAGAGGAACTAGTGGCAATAACTTTCCCTTACTATTAGACTGAGGTGTAGCTGAATATCAGTAGGGAAATGTATGAGTTCCCGTTTTTCATTCACCAAATCATCAGTAAATTATGTTTTCCAAAAATTGAGCTGCCTCTGAACTGAGCATCAAATCCTTTGTACTCTCTTAAACTTCCTTGACAACATTAAATTAAAATAAACTTTAAATTTAACTGTCTTACTGTCTTTATTAAGTTACTTACTTAACTTTTAACTGTCTTCAACAGTCCAGAAAAATACAACTGGATAATATGCATACATTTTATATAAATAATAAGAAAACAGAATGAACACGGAATTCAAAAAGAAAAGGAAAGCAAACATATATGTATGAAACACTCGTACATATGACACTGAGAGACATGAAATCTTCAGTGCTTTCTGGTCTTGGACCTTAACTCATTTACACATGTTCTCTGTCCTGGAACTTTAAAGAACATAACTGAATGATGTGAATGCATCACTTCTCTGTCTGTATCTTAGATGCCACATGAAATTTTAGTCATCTGTTGGAAGGGCCACCGAGAAGGTGTGTAGAGGAAGCATACAGACACACATGGAGGAGGACTCTAAAGATTTGTAATGCAGCACTGCTACTCATAAACAAGAAGAACAAGAAGAACAAGAGGAAGCAGGGAGACATGTTCTTGCATCTGTGGTCAGGATTCCATCCTAGTCTTTCCTGGGAAAATGGACCAGAGTAGATCCCTTGGGGCTAGATACCACATGTCATGGAGCTGGTTGTGTTTTCCAATATAGTCTTGCTTCCCTTGGTTCTACTTTACATTGTAGGCATCTTTTGCCAAATGCCAGCATGAGAATCTATTAAGACCTCCAGAACAGAGGGTGCCACAAATGGTACTCATCAGTGTTTCCAAGAACAGCATTTTCTCCCCAGATTCTTCAGATAGCAGGGATATTGTGAAAAGCATTCAGCCTATAGCATTATGGAGCAAAACCCACACCACCTTCTCAATGGGAATAATCTGAGTGCATTCCTGGGCTAGGAGGTCAATATTATCCTAAAAGTTCACCAGGAAGGAATTTGTCTTTAATCTGAGAAATTATTCGGATTCCAAATATTTGGAAATTATGCTACACCACAATATAGGACTTAGCCCATCAACTTACAGAGGTTGTGATGTGATGTGATGTGATGTGATGTGATAACCCCACCACCTCACAGATATTGAACCATTCCTGTATTTATTACTATCTGTGACCTCAGACGCAACTAAGAAAAAAGTGAAAAAAAAAATACCCTAACATTGAAATATGGTAACTTCAAATATTCCTTCTAAGTTTTAGCACTCTTTAGCATTTCCCTCATTCTCACATTAAGATACTTTTGTGAAAATGGAAACATTGCCTTCTGGTTCCCCAGATAGTCTTGGCTTCATTTGTGAAGCACAGTATTTTATCCAGAAATTCTGTGTTTGCAAGGGAAAGAAGTATATTTTAAAGGAACATCTGACATCTGTAGTGAGGAAGTTAGTTCTGCAGTTCATTCATCCAAACAGCAGCTCCTCTGTGCACAAAAGATTTTCTGGTGGGTGGATGTTTTTTCCTCTAGCCAAATTGCTTGCCCTGTGTGTTCAGGTATAAAATCAGTTAAAGATAATTACTATCCAAGAGTGCTATCAAGGCTCAGACACTCTTCTCAGCACATAAATCTGAAGCAACAACACATCATTCCACACCAGAGGAGGCTGCTTAAAGAAATATAGAAACTCTGAATTTCCGTTTTCTTATTTAAACACTTGCAAGATCCCCACAGAAGCACTGAATGTAGGAACCCCACATAAATCGTTTGTAATGTAGTTCTGAATCAAGTCCTTAAGGATTATTAAGGTAATCCATCTTGATTATAATAAAAACCTGTTTCTGGTCCTATATAATAATGCTTCATTTATAATTTCCATTTAGGCTTGCTTCCCTCTCTCTCACACAATTCCCTCTCTCTCCAACATAGTATTTTATCTTTACTCGCCTTTGAATAAAGTTACTCAACACCTTTGAAAAGGGCTAGAGTATTTTTAGGGTAGCAGGATGACTGGAAAGGCTAACCTCTGCCTCAGTCTGAATACTTTTAACTATCTATCCTGTCATTTTTGTTACCTGTGATATTGTTCCTAATAAGCTATGGCTTCCTCAAAGGGAGGATGCATCTCTTAGAGTCAGGTCAACACAATCATAGAATGGCTTGGGTTGTAAGGGACTTCAGAGATCATCTAATGCCAAGCCCCCTTACCTAGGCAGGGACACCTCTTACTAGATGAGATTGACCAGAGTCCCATTCAACCTGGCCTTAAACACTTCCAGCAAGAGGAAACCCACAGTGTCTCTGGGCCAACTGTTCCAGTGCCTCACACCCTCATTACAAGGAATTTTTTGCAAAGATCCAATCTAAATCTTTTAGCTTGAAATCACTCTACCTTTTCCTATCACTAGAATCCCCTATAAAAAGTCCCTCTCCAGCTTTCCTGTAGGCCTCCTTCAGGTGCTGGAAGGCTGCTGCAAAGGTCCTGCCAGAAGCTTCTCCTCTCCAGGCTGAACAGCCCCAAATCCCTCAGCCTGTCTTTGTAGGAGTGGTGCTCCAGCCTTTTGGTCCTCCTCTGGACTCACTCTAACTGTTCAATGTCCTTTTGCATTGAGGGCCCCAGAACTGAAAGCAGTACCCCAGGTGAAGCATCACAAGAGCATAATAGAGAGGGAGAATCACCAACCTTGACCTGCTCATGACTCTTCTTCTGGTGCAACCCAGAACAGCTGGCCTTCTGGTCTGTACTCACTTGTTTCTGGCTCATGTTGAGCATCTCATCTACTAATACCCCCAAGTCTTTCTCCTCAAGACTTCTCTAAATCCAGTCACCCCACATCAAGTGTTTACACTTGGGATTGCCCCAACCTAGATGTAATATCCTGCACTTGGACTTGTTGAACCTCATGCAGTTTGCTTGGGCCCAGTCCTCAGCCTGTCAAGGTTCCTTTGGATGGCCTCCCTTCTCTCCAGATTGTCAACACCACCACACAGCTTGGTGGCATTGGCAAACTTGCTGAGACTGCACTCAATGCAGAATGAAGAGCAAATTAATATTCTGTGCTAGAAGAATAATTAGAGTTCTAGGACTATGTTTTGAAAATGTCTTCTGAAGATACACAACCCCAGTGTTTCTGTTCACACCACGTTAATTCCATTCCTCTTTGAGTGAGGAATGTGTTCTCATTGTGTTCTGTAACTGAGATGCCAGTTTGGGTTTGCTGCCTATTCCTTGGGTCTTGCTATGCCCAAAACTTGCACCCTGCCCTCAAAATCTGTGTATAAAATGTTTGGTGCCCTCCTTCTCCAGGCCACAAACCTCTGCACCCAGATGCATCCAGTATTTTGCATTCATAGACTGACATCTAAGCAGAAGTGCATGCAAACTTTTTATTCAAGCAGTTTTAAATGAGGAAGTCTTTGGAAAACCATGCTTCAGTTCTCCTGTTTACAAAATGATTGACAAAATGGCTCAACTGTCCCACACTTCCTGAGTCATCATCAGATGGATCTCAATCACTGCTGCATACAACTGCTCCGTTGTTGCTCAGGAGAACTCATAGCTGTTCCCCCACTCTTTTCAAACCTATGTGACTGAGAGAACCCTTTTTTCCATTGGCTCAGCCAGAGCACAAAACAGTCAGGTTTCTGCTCTCCATTTCTGTCATCTCAGAACTATAATATTTTTGTTACCATTTGAGTTCTAAACGCTTGGAAAGAATCTATTTTGTTTTAGTAGCTTTTCTGTAGCTTCAATAGAATGTTTGTATTTTATCCCTTATGGACAAGACAACAGGATTAGACACAGAAGAACTCTCAGCCAAAAGATATTTCTTGTCCAGGGACCTCACTGCTGGCATTGCTGAGTGTGAGGCATCACACAAAGATTGGCCACTTGGTTCTGTTGGTTTAAGGTGGTCTCTGAGTCTTTCAAGAGACATGTAGTACTTAGATTTTACAAATAAAAAATAATGAAATTAAAATATGCAAATAGTAGGAGGTTTTTTCCTGGTTTTACACTTGTACAAAATAACAAGGAAGCAATTATAATGCTCACAGATAGCTCAGCTGACCACAAGGGAATCTATTTCTTGACAGTTCAGGTGACATCATGAAACACTAATTTATTCTGGTCAATTGCAGCATTTACATTATTTATGTTCATTTATATTTTAATTAAAGACAGCTATTATCCTTTTATCATGTGTAGCAGAGACCTGATCCAAAATGCTCTTCAAGTTAAGGGTCTTTCTTTCCCCATCTCCTTTTGATTTTTTTTGGGACAGTATTGGTATGCTGTATAGAAAAGAATAGATAATCTCCATTTTACTCACAGAAGGCTTGTGAAAATAAAAATACAAAACTAATCCCCTGGGGTTATCCTTGAGTCTTCCTACACATAAATACCTAACCAGCATAATTTCTGAGGATGTTACAGTCAATATTAGTATGGAGACCTCAAGCTTAGATGCCTTGCCTCATCTGTGTGGGAAAGGAAAATCTAGTCTCTGGCAAACACAGCTACAGATCAACATTTCCAAGATTAAAATTTAATTGAGTCAATTATTCTTCTCTTGCTCTCCCATGGAAGAAAAGGTTAAGCTAAATTTAAATAAGCCATGTTGATCTCTACATTATTCATTCAGTCACTGATATATCACTGTCTTGATAATTTATGGGTTCTAAAAACCACCTAGATGTTCACCACCCATCCTAACATCTCAGGGAATCATCAATTAAGATGTCCCTTGGTTCCAAATTCATTTCAACTGTGATAGATTTGTAAGAATAGATCAAAATTATTATTCATATTTTCATGTTTCTCACTGACCCCACCATATAGTATCACCTTTCCTTTTGTGGTGGTGTGAATGTCTCCAAGTTGAAGCTCCTCTAATTAAAAATCCACTTTAATTCTAGATGCAATTTAATATTGTTGCACTTGTAACTATACCTTTTTTTGTTACCTTCACAATCAATCTCCTTTCTTTAGGAATGTATGACATTTTGGCTTCTATTTTTAAATGCACTTTAAAGCAGTATTTTGAAATATAATAAAGGAACACAAAACCTAAGCACTATTTTCAAAAGGTTAGATACTGAGACTCATGGTCTGCAATGTATTTTGTCCCACTGAAATCACTACAGCTGCTTTGGAAAGCTTAGCAGCCTAAATGCAAGGATTCACTCAATCGACACATGAGAGTCAACACCAAGTATATCCATACTACCTAGGATGCCTCAAAATTCAGTGAATAGGAAGTTAAGCTCCCACTGGCATCCCAGCCATCTCAAGGCATTTTTGACAGCAAAGGGAACATACAGAAGGAAGTTTGACCAGAAGAGCAATCCAATGTGTGGTCTCCAGCCACAAAAATACAGAAGTTAGTTTATAAAGCTGGTGTTGTAAAAGCTTTGCGGCAAGCAGCACTGAATTAAATACAGGATAATATTTACGCAAAGAAGTGAAGTAACAATGTTAAAGTTACTCCAGCAGTTAGAGGATTCCATTTTCAAGGATTACCTTCACGCTGGGAAAATGGTTCATCATATTGAATGGTAGTTCTCAAAGTCTAGTTTTTTGTGACTTTCCTAACACACACTTTCGAGATGCAAAGATAAATCATATTCCTTACTGTGCTGTTCATGGTCTCTCAAATACCAGTGTACCCAAATCCTTTGATACACTGCTCTGCCTCTCAGTGGTAAAACAGAGAAAAGGAGGAAAATAGAGATAAAATAAATCCACAAAGCACAGGGCAGTCATAATAATGTATTTTCTCTATCACACATTCTATAATAAAATGAATGTTAAAATCCATAATCCATACATGGATAATATATTTTCACCCACCCCAAATAGTTACATAGGAAGTGGAAGAGACATGGGATAGACAGAAGGGAATATTTCTGAAAGATTTTGGGGTACAATTCCTCTAGCAGGTCTCAATCACAGGTCAACATTTGCAAACAACTTTCTATTGTTCTTCCAAGTTTGTCAGCCATTAATCAATAACACGGGCAACAACAGCTGTTATAGGCAAAAGAAGAGACCAAAACATTTATGATGGTGAGCAGCACTGAAGCCATCATTTGTTCATTGAGCAAACAGAGTCAAGCCGATCATTGTTAGACATTCAAGAGATTTAAATGTATGCAAAACTAGAATAAATGATTTAACAGTGCCAGTCACTAAATAACTTACCAGTTGTTTATAATGACTTACCCATGTAAGTAATTTACAACCAGTAAGTGGGAAGCAGTGATTCTGAGCTCTGTAAATTAGTTACACTGGTTATTAAATCACAGAACAATCACTAGCAAACCTCAGGATCACTATTTCCCACTGCTGGTGACTTGTCAGGCTAGAAATTAGAAGGGCAGCTATCCTTGAAGGACCTAAAAGACAAGGAGAAAAAGAAGTGTCTGCACCCACCAGGGTCAAAGTATTGTCCATTTTTAGTTAAAAGGAGAAACTCTGGAAGGCACAGACAACATCTTGGATCACCCCACCACAGGATTAGGCTTTTTACACCATCCAGGAGGCCAGACTTTCTCAAAGCGGAGAAAGTGCTGTCAACAGTCAAAAGGGTACATCTTGTATAGGTTTGAGAAGTCGTCACTGCAAAGTGGAGAGAGGAATTCGCCTTTACTGTGCCATGTGCAGAATTGCAAAAGTACATGTCTTCACTCTAAGCACTCTCTGTCCTTTGGACAAACTTCAATCACACATGCATACACACAGAGAAGGCCCAAATTGCAATGTGCTCAGCTATTCTGCTGTGTTCACAGTGTTAATAAATAATTGACAGTGGCTCCCAGCACAGACACTGCCACCATTGCCCCCCGTCAAAGTAAAAGACATTTGGGAAGTTTTTGTTTGTGTTCTTTCTGTGTTTGATTATATTTTCTCCCTTCCTTCCACCTACAGTTGCCCTAAAGGTATAAGAATAATATAAGATCTGTCTCATCCAGTGACAGGTATAGCTCTGCACACACAACCATGAGGAAGCAGAGTCCCCAAGTCTCCTGCAGCTGGCTGATGAGTGTGAATTAACTTGTTTCTATCACAAGGCATTTCAGATCCAAGAGAGAATTGCTGCTCAGTAGGAAACAGGCTGTCCTTTTACCACCCTCCTTGGTTATTTGTGGGCTTTATTTTCCTGTGTACTCTGTGCTGTAACATTTGGAGGTAGTAGTGTGGGAACATGAGAGCTTCATTCCTGGGTCAGCACTTGCATGCAGGATCCTGCTGCAGACCAGCACCATTCTACTTTCCAATGCAACAGCTCATGATTTACTCAGATGCTTAAAGAAATCTGAGTTATCCCAGATCCATTCTTCAGATATTCCTTTGTTATTTTGTTTACCACAAGCAAAGGATATTGTGAGGGTGGGGTCAGCTGGAACCAGCACTTTCTGGGAACAGGATGATACTGGTTTTGTGTAGACTAAAAAAAAGTCACGGTGTTCTGAAACAGCAGAAAGAAATCCAAATTGTTGCAGCATAGCACAGACTGATGTTATATATCCCGGGCAGATTTTACCCTCTTCCTCTCCTTGTTTTCAGGCTCATGTGGTTACACCTACATGCTGCATATCTCCTTCAGCATTACTGCAATCCAGGAAGTCCAAACAACGTAACATCCCACTGGCTGGTGCCTCTGCCACTACCCCACCATATGTCTGGGGGCTGCTCAAGGCTGTCCCTCAGACTGTTACAGTTCATATCAGGTCAGCTAGGTTTCACTAATCAGTGCAACAGTGCTGTTCAAGTCACCAGAAAAGTAGATGGTGTTTAGTACTTCATGTGAAACACCCAAGGCTTCCAAGCTATGGCTTTTAGGATGTTTGGAGACCCCTGGAACTCACTGCCAAAGCAATATCAAGGAGATGTATGGTCAGGCATCTAGACTTAATCACCCAGTGAAACTCTTCAGCTCAGGTTGAACCTCTCAAAACTTTTCATGGTCCTAAATGAGGCTGTGTTTTGACAAAATCTGTAACACAGCCCAAGGAGCGTGGCCATGAACAGAAAGCACAGCTTATTGTCAGTGCCTACATAGTGTAAGGGTAAGTTTGCATAACCTAACACCATCGAGACAAAAGAGAACACCTCTGACCAAAAATATACCAACAGAAAACCAAAAGGTAATGAGAAAGTCCACAACAAAAGGAAAACCCAGCCAAATCTATCATATAAAATATCCATTAAACTTGAGTCCAAGTGATTATATGGGTTAGATCCACTGTCTGCAGCAGCCTGTC
>VZRI01004510.1:125229-156040 GCA_013397515.1 Upupa epops
CGGTGGTCTCTCACAAAAAAAAAAAAAAAAAAAGGAATTATCAATATGTCAACCTCAGTACTCAGCACTTCAGGCTGTCACTAGGCTGAGTGCTGCAGATGCACCTTGGCATTTCAGACTTTCTCTGCAGTGACAGGCACATGTGTCTGGGGAAAGCTCAGGTGCAGAGGTGTGACCAGTTGTACCTGACAGAGCTGCACTCTTTTTTCAGTCTCCTTTTGCTAATGGAACCTGAGACCAAAAAAAGACACCGGTAGTTCTTCATTAAAGTCATCTGCTCTCTCTGTCTGTTTATTTCCATTTTTAAAAGGCCACCTTCATAACTCAGAGTAGCCTTCCCTCCTTGGTATAACCAAATAGAATTGCAAGCAGGCTTAGACTTTATCCTCTTTTCAGACTAACACATCCTTGATTTCGAAACACCACTCTGCACTCTGCAGGACACAGGTGAAAATTGCAGCAATGCTCTATAGTAACAAAATATTCACGGCTTTCCAGAAGCATAAATATTCAGCATAAATGCTACAACTTTTGGCATTCCTCAACTTAGCCCAATATGTTTTATTGCAAATTTATTATTGCATCATGAGTATGAAGGGTAATTCCTTGGCACTTCTGGGGGGTTTTGTTTGGCTGGGTTTTTTCACAGCTGACAGACATCTGCCCAAATTTCTTTTTCCTGGCTCTGATTTAAAGTTGTCTTTGCCAGTCAAATGTAACACTTGCTCATTCCAAGAAAACCAAAAGTAAGGCCAGGTGTAGAAATGCAGGTTTGAATTACTGTGTGCAGCTTGCCTCTGCATGACTCCTGCCAAGGATGCAAGGTAGTTATACTAACTGATTCCTTTGATGTCTTTTTCCATTCTGAATAAAAGAAGGAAAACACCACCAGGGAAATTTTTAATCTTGGATTAAATCACTGATTTTAGAAGAGAACTGCCCCTAAGTCCTATATAATATGAAGACAATGCTAGATTAAAGAGTAAGAATCCTAGAATAAGAATCCTAGAGTAAGAAGTAATATCCTGTGTATGCTTACGTTCTCTGTGCTTGGGTACCATGTGAACTGTGCATGTGAGCAATGAAAACCTGCTCATCCCATATGCACGCTCTTTTTGAGACGTTAATGGAATGAAAGTACTAGGGAAAGCATACAAACTCTTCCATCTCTTTACAGCCCCAGGTTTTCAGTCTGCTTACTGGAAATTTCCACACCCAAGTTTGAATGTCTATTTCTGTGTTACCAGCTT
Organism: Upupa epops; assembly: GCA_013397515.1. Taxonomy (NCBI): domain Eukaryota; kingdom Metazoa; phylum Chordata; class Aves; order Bucerotiformes; family Upupidae; genus Upupa; species Upupa epops. Next base: position 126,480 of record VZRI01004510.1, read on the forward strand.
TGGATGGCTGAATGTGTCAAACACTGTTTGAGTGTTTTGACCCATTACTAATTGGCAATAGTTGTAGCAGATGAAATTATTGTTCTTTAGTTTACCCTTATTGCTTGACTGCTTCCACTGGATGTTCTTGTGTGTTGGTGAATTTCCTGTTTACCTTCTTAAGGCTTCACAGGATTTGACATGCCTCTGTCAAACATCTAGCACTGTCACTAAAATCTACATTTTGTTCTTTCCTTTCAGTGCCAGACACCTGAGAAGGGTCTAGCTGTTACCAGAATGGAAATGTGCAGAGAATTTTCCAACGTTGAAGGAAGGATTACTCTAAAGAAAGAACAAATGCAACACCAGATCACAAAAGCCTGGATGCTACTTCAGAAAAATGAGACCCTCCAAGATCCTTTAGGACATGGATGCACCTTGGCCTCCCCTTTAGGGAGGCCTCCTTCACCACCAGTATTATCCCAGGTATATCAGGCTCTCCTGAGCAAAGCCTAGACAAAAGCAGGATTGTGCCTCTTTTGTCATCTCTTGTAATCTTCTGACTGCTATTGCCAGGGGACCGCAAGGCAACATGGCCATCTTCTCAAGGTACTAGCACAGAGCCACAGTCCCAGCTGCAGTGGACTATGTCTAAACTAGATGGGGGCACGTGGCTTACCCACTTACAGCTTTCTTTATGCCAGCATGGCTGGAGGCAACCATCCTGTGAAATGCCTGCAAGAGTAATTTCTCAATGCCTGGACAGCCTTCTTAGAAAGTGCTTGGTTTTTCTGTAGAAGTATTGAAAATCAAATTCAGACTGGAACAGGCAGCTCATGTGGAAAAAATGAGCACTCCTAATTTTGAGCAAATATGCAGGTTTAGGAGAACAATGTGTTGTCATGGAAAGTGTTAGGGAATCTAAGCCAGAGAGCAATCTCCTATGGACTTCTTCCATTAGAGGAATGAAAAAATATTTTTCTCTTTTCATCTTTTTCCCCTCTATTCAGCACTAGCTGATTCCTTTCAACATACCCAGGTATTTTTTGTGTATTTGCAGCAGAGTATTGCAGTCCCAGCCCATATCTACTATGCAGATGAGAAAATAACCCTGCAGTTTTCTGCTTTATAGTCTCTATAAGGAAAGTCATAATTCAGCCTTCATGTACAGCAAAGTTCTGATCAGATTTAATGGAATAGTAAGTTCTTTTTATGTATATACTGGGAACCAACAACAAGGCTGTGAATTCATTTGCTGAGGGACATTTGCAATCCCTCTCCACAAGATAAAGACAGAATGTTTCATCCCTTTTTGTTGGAAGCCTAATGCTTACATCAGCAAAAAGTGAACAAATAATATGAAAAGCAGTATCTTTTAGACGTCTTGCAATGTTTAATATGTGTATTATCTATTATATATGTTGAAGTATCCCAGTTAGTTTCTTGAGAAATATACACATGTTGCAAATTCCTAAAGTGCCCAGTACACACAATATGGAAGTGAAAGAAAATTCTTGCTCAGCTCTAAATATCTGTTTCCAGCTTATGGATCACAGAGATTAAAAGCCTGATCATGCACAATCAGTATAGTCAGGGAAATAATAAGCATTTTTGCAGGGTGTCCCTCTGTTCAACTCTAGAAAACCTGTTGAAAAAGTTTGAGACCCGCTAAAAGAATTTGAACAACAAAATGCAAAACAAAGCAGTTATTCTCTTCTTCCCAGTACCTAAGTTGTGAAATTGTGCAATGTGGCACATCTCTGCATTTTTATGTGCATTTGCTGAGGTGAAGACAGAGTCAGACATGTCACTGATCCTGAGTAAATGGAGCGACTCATGCAAATATATGCAGAGATATGCTTTGCTCAATGGATAAGGTTAGATAAATGCATCAGTCTGTGCCAGATCATTACTGTTGGGTTCCATCAATACAGATTCATAAACAAATTAACCCTCCTCATCTGGACAGCCTGTTTTGCTACCGTTGCATTTTTGAACTTTAGTGTGTACTGAAATCACAGCAGCGTAAAACCAGCAGAACAGAATGATATCTCAGGCCTGGTTTGCTCTCATCTTCTTCCTATGAAACTATATTAATAAGCTATTTGTCTTGTCCTACAAAGCATTCAGGGGCAAAGCATGACATTAGACCAAGAAGGATGATAAATTACCAAGAAAGCTGCAAGCCATGTTTGGGAAGATTGAAAAAGATGGTGTTATTTAATGTTATGTGCTAACCTTGTGATCTGTGTTTAGTATGCATCCTTGGGCCCTTCCACTGGGGTTGTGCACTAGGTCACTGTCTTGCTTTGATATTAAATTGGTCCTCCACCCACATTCTGGATTCCTAATATATTTTATCAGCACTTCATCTCTAATAATTTCAAGGAAATGAAGTGTAATGAATGATCACAACTTGTTTCAAACAGCCTCAGTGAGAGTGAAATTCAGCAGGAATTGTCTTGAAAGATTCTAAGTGTTCAGCACAATTTTATTTTTTGTCTGACAGGAATATATTGCCTGAGTGATGGGAGAGCACAAGGTCTATTTGCTGTATGGTCCAAGTGACAGATTCTAAGTCAGAAGAGGCAGGAGGTGAAGCTGATGTTAATGAAGTATATCTGGTGGTAATGTGACCCCAGGGCACATTCTCTTGTTTGACATGACAGCTGAAGGAAATCTTCATCTCCATGCTACCACTAAGAGAGAGAGTTACAGAGAAATGGAGGGTATCCTGATGCTGTCTTTGATGGTGGCAGAGAAACACAATACACCTTCCAGGCCAAGAGGCATGTCTTGTCTCCATACTGAGGGATCCTCTGGGCTCTTTGGGGCAATCTGCTTTGGCCTATATTGAAGACAAGGGCCATGACATGAGATAACCCCAGCTTTAGACTACACTTGGGTCCCATGCTGAGGTAGCATCATGTGGAAAACCCACATAGAAGCTGTCATTGAGGTAGTGTGGACAGTTTGAGGGGTAAGAAGCTGGGACAGAATGGCAAGAGAGAGAACAAAATATAAGCAACCTACTGGATGAGAGTGGGAGATGGTTCAAGAGCAGAGGCCAGCTCTCAGCTCCTGCTCAGCATCTGATGGGCTGGCTCCGCCAGCAGTGGAAAGGTGCAGCACTTGCAACTCTAAATTTCCTGTGCTGCTGAGCTGGAAGAAGCCTCTTTATCCAAGACTAACACATCCCATTAGCAAAAGGTTCAAATGTAGCACAGTGATTGCTCATGTTGGTCACTCACGGTGAGCTCATTCAGGGCTGCCAAGCCAGCCATGTTCTAGAGAGGGAAGATTTGTGGAAAAGCAAGGATTTAAGGTCACATTAAGAAGCTGTTTACTGAAACTGTGAGGAGCCAACTGAAAACTGGCATGGAGCAAAATTGACTGCATTGCTTTGCCTAAATGCTTAGACTAATAACAGTGTTTATCTGTTCAGCATAATGCAAATTTGTAGTACAGGGGCCAGCAGAGGCCTAAAGTACAGGGTGCTCTTCAAGGCTTCAGATTTGTGAAGCAGTTTGCTGCACTTGCTGGCATATCACAGTCCTAGTAATCAAAGCCTGAAAACCTTCCTTTTTTTGCTCAGTCTCAAAACTTTCTAAGAATAAACAAAAATAATGATTATACTGGCTCATATTTATTGTGATTACCATGATTACTTCAATCATCATTACTGTTATTATGTCCCTCTACCCAGGATCCAGAGTGAAACTATCATATTTGAATGTTATCACCCTCTTCAGTCTTTTATAGGTGCCTATTAATGTTGGCTTCAGAAGAATGTTTATCTCACAATAAAAACAATTTCTAATTGACATCATGCTGCTCTAATATTCCCTCTGGCCTTCTGCCCTCCTGGGATCCCAATGTGCTGCAAATATTTTTGTGCTACAAATTTTCTTCAGCTCCTGTCATGTTCGTCAGTCTCATTTTGGCTCATCATCACTGAGTGTGAGGACAAATTCTACTACTAACAACTACTGTCTTCCTTCTTATCTTCCTCCTTATTCCCATAAAACAGCATACCTCCTACAGGTATTACAAGACAAGCATCTACCAAAACAATTTGATTTTATAATCCTGTTTTTTCAACTTTACCCAATGTGTCATTCTTAATTCCCTCAAAATGGAACTATCACCTACCGTTTTTCATCGTCGGGGTTTCAACATGCCACAGAGCCTACAAGAAAAGGAGACTGATCACTCATTGGTGTGCTCTTCCATGCCCACATCCAGCCAGGATTACCAAAATACATGGTTAAAGAAAACTTTAGAAATTTCTAGATTCAACCCAGCTGCCCTTTCCTTCTAAATTCTACCTCCAACACACATACCAGGGAGAGGTATTGCAAAGGACCAAAAAGGAGAGCAGTTTCCATATAATTAGCCTCTTGAAGGCTAAGAAAATGCCTAAAATTTTTCTTATTTCATTTGAGAAAACCAGGTAATATTTTCTGAGAAATTCAGTCAAAAATGCTCCTTTCTTGTTCATTTTAAAAAACATCACTTCCACTTTGTCCCAGGTTACAATGGAGTAACTACAATGTTACTACAAATTAAGTGCTGATTGTTTTCTTTTAACTGAATTCCTTAATAAAAAGACAAAAGCCACAATCACAAAGAGATAGCAAAAACAGCCCAAAGTGATGAGCATTTCACATTGTAGACTTATGACTCATCTGATTTTCCTTGCTGTTGGACAACTAGGTGGACAAGTGGCTAGCACTTTGATAAAGAATTTGTGCCCTTTTTCATGGCAGTATGGACTGTTCACTCCCACAGAACCAAAACTATTTCCTTGGACTCCTTCATATTTATAAAATAAAGGGATTAAAAAATCAGGACTAGCATCTGGCAGACTCAAGAAAGCTTTTGAATTATACCTAGTTCATTAAACTAGCTACAGCTAAACTCTGATTTAGGCAATTACAGCTTTTAATCATGAATTTCTCATAGCCCCAGCTATAGGTTCTCTTTTCCATTGTCTGCATCACCTCCTTTGCCTCATGAAAGACAAAGGAAAAAGAAATAAACGCCATCAGCACTTTCATTCTTAAGTAAGCAGCTGAAATGGTGATGTTTTTCCTACAGTAAACAGAAAGTACTGTCATTTGCAACAGTGTCTCAGCTTGACTCTGTCTGTTTGTGCCACCAGAGAATTGGAGCCTGCATGGCCCATGTCTGTGGTCATCAGCCACGCTCCTCCAGCCATAGGAACCAGCAACTTGAGGTGCTTGACATAAAATTTGTATTGGGCATTGTGGCAGCTTAGGCAAGCACAACCTGACCTAAAAGCAGCGTGAATCATCATTTCATCCTTGTTTTCTGACACTTTTTTCCTTTCACCTAAAAAAATAAAGTCTATATTTTCCTAAGGAAAATATCCATTAAAATTGTGTAAACATTTACCCATAAAACATGAACTTAAAAAATTCTTGAAGTCTCCATGGGTCTACAATGCAGTTAAGTCCACACTGCAAATGGTTAATGAATCAGGACCCATTTCTTTTAGTGAGATTTTCTTTTTGTCATCTTCAAACAAAGAAAATAGGGTCAAGCATGTACCATTTAAAGAATGCTTTAAAGCATGTTGGAGGGTAACATAAAATAACATTATTTCTCCTGAAAAAATAGACTTTTTAATTTTTAGAATGCTGTAGCTACATCAGTTTTAAATCAGACTGCCTGCAGGCCTTTAACTGAATATGATTCTGTGTGAATGCACTTTCTTTGCTGAAGAAGAGATGTTATTTTCTGTTAGGGAAATTATATGCTGTGTGAAACATGGTGGATATAATGAATCAGAGGGAGCTTCTATTTTTCCATGGAAAATGTCATTAAAGAATGCGTTGTCATTATCTCTGACACATTTTAATGTTTGGGTTTTTTAAAATATCTGATTTTTCCTTATGTTTCTGTTCTTTTCTGCAATGATATCTTCAGATTAGTGCTGAAACCTGGCATAGATATCATGAAAAATGTTTACAATCAAATTTTCTGTCAAAAATTGTCTGGGTAGTATATTTTTCAGTAAATCCTAGTGAAGATATTTTTATACTTTGCCTTTCAAGTTGTACATCTCATTTGGAGAATATTTTAGTGTCTTCACTTCATGTGGTGTTTTAGATAACTGTTGAGAACATGGCATATATCACAGGAAAAAAGTGAGGAAAAACATTTAAATGATTACACTTTATTACTTGAAATGCTTAAAGGAACTTTTAAGAGCTCGTAAAATGAAAGGCACATAGAATTAAATAATCACAGAAACAGAAAAATAAAGAAAATTCACTCTCTTTTGGTGCATTTTCTTTTTGCAAGACAGTATCTTATTGATGCAAAGTTTAATGCATGCTGGACATACCCGTGTGTTTTCCTTCATTAAATATATTGTATACAATGGTGAAGAATAACTTGTTATGAGGGACAACTTTCCACATGAAGGGCATATATTCTGTTTATCACGTGTGTCCAGTAACTGTACAGGAAGATGACACATCCTGCATTCTGCTTTGCTTTATCTTTTTTGTCCTGGTACAAAAATAAGGTAACTGTTAGTAAAGCTCTGCTGATAAATTCATAAACTGTCCTTTGCCTCACACAGTAAAAAAAAAAAAATGCTTGTTTCTGTTCCTACCAAAATGACTAAACTCCTAGTGACTTTGATAGGTGCTGATAAGGAACTGAATAAGTAAATCTTAGTTAATCACTGGGATTTCAAACACCAGCTTTTCTACCAATCTACATGCTTCTAAGAAGGGCTGCTCCCCAAAGAGTATCCTCATAGGAGTGCAGAATAGAAACCAATTGCCCTTGCATACGATCCTCATATGACTCACGCCTGCTTTGCCTTGACATCAGAGCCAACATCACCCTGTCACAGGTACATTTCACTCTGCTCACCCCAAACTGGGTAACAGAGAGGGTCTTTCCCTTTTCCTGACACCCAACACCACAGCTGAGCCCTGAAAAGCATATGCCAAGAGGGCTGGAGCCAACACACCCAATGTGAGTATCAAATCCTAACATCTGTCTGGCCATCTGCAGAGAGCTACAAGCAGTCTTGAAAAACCATGGATGTTTCACTTGAATAAACAAAAAGGTTTCAAAAGTAATTGCACATATGCAATACCTACGACGTCCTACTGCGGGCAAGTGGGAGCCATGGCAGACTTTGTTGCTTTGTTTTCTTTTGTGGTGCTCTCTCCCAGGTCTTTCCAAATGACCTCTGAGCCCAGGAAGTTTCTTCCCAACAGAGTTGACAACCAATTTTCCAAACACTCCTTGACATCCACATGCATTCGCAAATGTAAATGTTGATAGCAATCAGCTTTAAATCCATCCTTTGCCCTGGCAGATCATTAGACTCTGAATAAAACATGGAGATAGATACCTGGATTTCTGATCAGCAGTAGGTATGTGGATGACTTTCATGTGAGGCACGAATTGAAAGTGTGACAGGACTCATTAACTATAAATCACTGGTTGAATTGTGGTTAACTTTCCGTGGTAACAAAGATAAAACACCATCTCTCCCTCATTAGCTGAGCACTGACAAAGCACTGCAGGGATCTTTCTACTGCACAAAAAAACATCTGCCTGGATTAAACTTCAGGAGATCTCTCACAGAATGTTTTAATCTAAGACATCCATCCAGAGAAAGTCGCACATAGGAGAGCAAGGTCTCTTCCCTGTCCTGGCCCTGGGCACAGCCACCTTCACACACCTGACTCCACATTGTCTCAAATTCCAAAAGCAAAGCTCCCCCTTGGAACTTCCCTCAATTAAGTCAGAGGTACTTGACAGCTTTGCTATATTAATACCCAAGTGGAATTTCAAATACAATTTTCTCCTCTGTGTTTTTATTTACTGAAGAAGTTTTGGTCCACGCATGCTCTGTCAAGTTCGTCATCTGCATAGTTTTCTCTGGCTCTGTCATGGTCTCACCTGCAACACATTACCTGTAAATCCCTACGGCACCATCAGACCACCTCTTTCTGCCTCTCTCCATTGAATTTACCTTCTGTGCCCATGAGATACTGGGCAATACCTCTTGTATGCTCAGCGTGCCAGGGTCTCAGTTCTGTTATGTTCTGCTTCCTTGACCATTTCTTTCACAACACAATAGAGCAGTAAAATCCTTGGGACAGGAATTATAGGCTAGCAGTTTGTCTCCTGTCTCTGGGATGAATGTAGCACTGGTCCTTAACCAAAACCCAAAGATGCCAATGCTGACAAGGATACCACACCCTATTTGTCTTCATAAATTCATAAATTAGACAACTTGCACCCTTCTAAGAGTATTTCTCCTAAAAACTATAGCTTTATATAACCAAATCATAGAAAAAGTACATAAACCAAGGGCACAGGCTCTTTTCTGGAAAGAATGCTGTGAGGTAAAGTCCCTGGTGTTACTGCAATATGCTCATGTTGCTGCTGGATCACAATCCTTCTACAAAGTTTTGATTCTTTTTAACCAGTAATGCTATTTATTCAATGATTAGTGAGGACATAACTATCGCTAGGAACATAGAGTGCAAAAGACCAGTGTGAAAATTATGAGACAAATGTAGCATCTTGTCATGGGGACCTGGAAGACTAAATGAACTACTTTTACTGCTGCTGTGCCCTCATGAGAGGCAGTAACTGGAGGCTAATTCAGAAAATGGAAGATAAGTGCTTGTTGGCCTCCAGGTCTGGCAAGTCCCTTTTCCATCAGAGACAATGAGCAAGAAAGCATTTACTGAGACCAGGTACAAGGAAAGAGGAACAAGGAGGTGAAAGGAGACAAATGTCTTCCTCTTGTAGCTGGCAGCAGCAAATTCAGCTGCTATAGGCTGTGATGGCAACAGTTATTCTCTCCCAAAATCTTACAATGTTTACAGGTTATTAATCAACCTTTACTATCCTCCAGGTGAGTAAACAGCACTTTTCTTGTCTATCATGTGGATACATGAGTTACTGGATGACACAGAGACTAACTAAGATTTTTACAGCAAGTTAGCAGTAAGTTTATGAAAAGCATCTTGTTGCTCTGGTCTTTCATTCTGTATCTCACATCTGTCTTCTGAAATTGAAGGATTTATATCTCAATTAGCTTTTACTGAATAACCCTCTTGCTTGTCTGTATGCCTAGGATGTTTGGTCCTGACCACACATCTTTGAAGAGCCAGGAGTACTGTCCAAAGGTCCTCATTTCCCCAGTCTAAGCAGTGGACTATCCTCCTCCCCTTGCTGCTACTTTCTTCTTCAGCAGCTGTCTCTGAGCAGATCAGAGAACATCATAGCAAAGAGTGGATGCCCTCTTTGGAAAGGAATAATTGTAGCAGCAGGTGGTCACAATTGCAAGTGCAATGCTGTATCCCTCTATTTCTACTAATTGAGAGCCTGATTCTGCGAAGTGAGAAGCAGTTCTTGAGGTATGCACCGAAAGGTACTTGCTGCAGAAGGTGGGAGATACTGCTGCCAAATATTACCTAGCCTATTTTGGCTTGACTGTTTTCAATCCTACGAGTCAGATCTGGTCATCTCCACCTTTTGGTGGCCATCTCTCAAGGTACCTTGATTCTTTATTCTCAGCCTTATAATGTACCCCTTTTTAAATTTGTCTCTGCTGCTTTTCATATCTTGTTTGTCCTTGCTGTATCTTGTTACTGATTGTGCTTGTTCCCTGCTTGTTGCAGGCAGGCTGGACTAGATGACCTTTGGAGATTCCTACCGACCATATGATTCTGTGCTGATATCAATATTGTAATATCAAACCGGCAATTTTTTAAGTGACTAGTAATGCAAAGAGGAGGTCTAACAGTGAATAGAAGACTAACTAGCTAACGTGGACTGTCAGAGAATCCATGTACTTGTGCAGATGAATTCCAGTAATAGTTAACTTTTATGGGTTGCAGCTGTGTTGATGTTCCTCTCTCCCTCCTTAATCACACACATTTACCTTGTATTGATGCTGGGATGATTTGTATGCCATGTGTTTCTGCTGAATTTCAAGAAGAAATATTTTAACCCAAAATGAATAGCATTGTGTCAGTTGAGGGTGTGTATTTATTTCTAGTGTGTTGCATTTCTTTTCTGCTGTGCTCTCAGATTGTCTTCAGGGCAGGAGTACCCAACGTAGCAAGTGAATCATTGCACTTTATTCCAGTGTGATTTATACTTCTGCAGTTTTGGTCTTGCTGTTTCTGCCTCTTTTATTTATTTATCTTTTTTCAGGCATTACACTTAAGACTTAGATTTTGATCCTTCGTGGTCTCATGGTATGGTTTGTTACTGCGGTAGCATGTCATTGGATTGACATGGCTGTTTTATACCTACTTAATATAACAGGGCCTGTTTTGCCCAGAGTTGGCTGTAGTCTACAGTGGCAGATTATTAAGGTCTAGAAGACCACAACCTTTAGCAAGTAGGAAAGGAGACCATCTGAGAGATCCAACAACAGCTATGCTATTTTGGATGTCCTGAACTTTGTCTTCCTTGACAGACTCAGATTTGTTAGACTACCAAGATCTTATCTCTGGTAGAGGGTGATACGTTTTACCAAGTACTGTTCTCCACCTACATCTATCACTTTCCAAAGGAGATGCAGTTTCCTGTCCCCTCACATCCTCTCTTCCTCTGGCTGTCAGTTCTGCACTGCCTGAGGTGGTTCTGGCAGATGTGCTCAATATCAATATAGGATGGGAGTAGAGGGAGGTACACAATGTGACCACGTGCAGTGCAGGAAAACCTCAGCTATCAGTTATGTCAGACAGGGAGATTTCACAATCACAATCGCTTTACTTCTTGAGAAGGTCAGTTTTGAGGTAACCACTCTATTACAACCTTAAACATTAAACTATGATGAGAGCAGATCTTACTTCATTATTATCATTGGAGGTTATACAATACAATTTTGCCTATGCACTAGCACGCTGTTTCTGCTAAATGGCAGTATTTGATGGTGAAAATCTGCTCCATGCTTGTGCCTCTAAAATTCAGGAATCATCACTATTTGACAAAGAAATTTGTACTGCTGGTGGAATGCAGCCAGCAAGGCTCTTTTCTTTATCCACTCCAGAGGTATTAAATCAGAGCAGCTACAGGAACCAACTGCAAGATCACACTTGAATTCACTTGTAAAACATCATCACCAGTAGCCTGGCTGCTGGCTGAGTGCAGCCAATGCAAGAGGCTTCATATTGCAAAATAATTCTTGATTGTTATTAAATTACTGTGTTAAAATATTATGCAAGTCACCTAGAAATTTCTAATCTGCTTTATTAATTAATCATATATGGTTTCACTTGCTGGAAATATTCTACTGTGAACAGTAGAAAACAGATGTTTGTGAGATGGAGTGTCTCTTTTGTTCTCAGTATTCATAAAGACTAAGATAATTACTGTAAAAAGCTGTGTTCTTACATCACTAACAAGAAAAAACAATGTGCAAAATAACCTTCAAAACTGTTGTGTGTATGCTACAAAGCAAATTTTTAACTTCCTTCTCCATCATCATAACTAAAGAAGCAGATTCCCCTTGTTTTTTCTCTGTTGCGACCAATCTCAGTGAGCAGCCACTTAATGTCTTCTGAAAGACAGGCTAGAGCTTATATAATAGCATCTTTATACTCTGACCTGAGGTTCCTACTGTCCTATAGATGTTCTGCAATATGTTCTCTTGGAATCTTCATGCATTTCTAATGGTCTTTCCACAATATTGGTTTTTCAATACTTCCGTTCTGTGTTTAATAGCAGGTTACCTGCCATTACCCAGACTGGACTTGATGACCCAAAGGGTCATACCCAGTCCTATTATTTCAGCAAATCATGTTTGTGACATTTCTGACACACTGCCACTGATGCATGAATAACCCCAATTAATCTCTTGAGAAATAAGAAAGGAAAGGGCATCAAATCCATGCAAAGTGCAAAAGCAGCCAAAACTATCCTAAAACCTCAGAGGATGTAAGCATCACTTTTTTTCCTGCCCTTGAAACCTGAGAAATGCCCAGTACAACTGAAAATGGATGAGAGGTTTTGCTTTTTAGCCATCCAGAAAGTGAAAATCCGTTTGACAGGTGTCACAACATCCTGACTGCTGGCTAACCCCCAAGGACCACAGGCATTGCGTTTCCTTGGCACCTTGCTACTTCGGGTGTCAATCCCAGTCAAAAAAGAAACTCCACACCACTGTTCTTGCTCAAGGTCCACTGTGGAGGGCAAACAAGGTGGCTGAAGGTAGCAGTGTCCCTGAGTTAGCTCTGCGGATGGAAAAGCTCAGATCATCACTGTGTTGATACTAAAGGGTAGGTAGGTCAAGGCTGGAAAATACAGCCAGTGTTTCTCTAATAACAGGCTTCTCTCTCCATGAGCTGGTTTGAAGGCATCCATCTACTGACCTTTTCTGAATTGTCAGCAAAAAAACAAAGAAAAACTCAAGTAAAATTTTGTCCCAATTTTGAGTGACAATAGAAGTGCTAGAGATCCACAGTTTTCTTACAGGTTGTACACTTTACATTTCATGCAGGTCCAGTAGTAGCACTTGTGTTCAATTTCAGAAGGGGTTCCTGGGAAATAGTAACTGTCAGTCATATTCATGTCAACTTCTCTATGCTGCCTTGTTCACTGAATGTCCTCTTGAAACTTTTATTCCCCCAGGGCATCCTCCAGTCAACCACTGCCACTAAGCTGCTAAGGTATAAAATCAAAAGAAAGTGAAAAATGAAAAAGAGATTAAGAGAAACAGCAAGATGTGAGAACAAGCTCTGGAAAGAGATCTTGAAAATGGGCCTCTACCCTCCTGATTTTTCATGAAGGCTGCACACATACCATGCTCCCTATATATATATCTGTATGCCACAGTTTGTGTCTACGGAGACCTTACATTTTTGGAAATCCCTTGGAAATGTGAATATATTTCTAATGAAGGCAACATTTTATCTTGTGTCAGCTGTGCATAGCCTTTTTTATCCCTGGCTCTATTTGTGACCCTGGCCAGGAACAAAAAATTACATCTTTAGTCTGTTCTGTGAAGCAGGTTGCTTTGACCAAGAATTTCAAAAGCCACTTGACACAACTTTGGGTGTCCAGCTTGAGTTTTTCTGCAGGCTTTTGTGACTCTGATGGAGAAAGCTCTCTAAGATGTAGCGGGTGAGGACACAAAAATCAGTTCTCTGAAACTTCTGCTGTGTTTTTTAACTGGTTTGTTTTGTGATTTGATTTGTTCTGAGCCCTAAAGTGTCCTGCAAAGACGTGGCTGTTAGTATTCCAAATGCCAGGAAAAATAGGAACACAGATCTTCACTATTTAAGGACATAAAAAAACCTAAACTGATTTCCTGGGTCACTACATTCAATCCCTGCAGTGTGTCCTAAAATCATAAGATTGTGCAGTTTCCTGTAGGTACTGCTGCTTTCCCAGAAGAGTTTTCCATATCGCTGAAAAACCCTCCTACTTTTGCAATTTCTTGCTCTGTTCCTAGCAAACAGAGAAGAAGAGCTCCCCGCTGTGCTTTGTATTTGGTCACCCTTCAGTTCTGTTTCGTCCAGGCACCAGCCAATCTTCCTTCCATATGACTCATTTTCCAGCCATTTTACTGTTCTGCTTGATTTCCCTCTCACTTGTTAGAATTTGACCCCTCTGTTTAAAAAACCCTCATTTTTACCCCCACACTGACTCTAGCTAAGTTTGCAATGGCAGTGGAATGTATTCTCTCTGTGTTTGTAATACATTATACCTTTATTAACACTACCTCAATACAGCATTTTGCTATTTTGTGACCAGCCATTTTCAGCTTACCTTCCTCTCTATAAATTCTAGCTCCCTTGTCCTTCTCAGTGGCACTTGCCACCTCTTCAGGATGGTTATGAAATCAGTGGTAAACTACCAACTACTTAACAGCCATAAAAGAGACATGTTGCACTTGATCTTCATCTCAGGATACATTTGGGGTGCCTATTCTCTATTGGCTTTATTTCTTTCTTCTTTTTTCTCCAGCTTCCAGCAGCCACTCGCAACAATAGCAACAATAACAATGAAGCAGCTGAAAATGTTGCTGTTATTTTGATTTAATGAGCCTTCTATTCTGTAAAAGAGTCAATACTTCCCCAAAATAACACCAGTGCTTCCTGTAAGACTACAAGAGGGAGCAGAAAAGTTTGTGAGGGTAGCAGAGTCTTTCTCAATCACTAATCATCCTTTGGGACTGATGGAAGAACAAGAAATGTATGTTGTTTTATGCCTGGTAAACCTAGAGCAACAAGTAAATGATTGTGGTAGCAGAACATGATTTTTACCTGAAAACAAGGACTTGCACTATTTCCCACATGATGACAAAATGCTTTAATCATACAGAAGGTTCTGTGGTGTCTCTCCATTTACACAGCTGCCCAAGAAAACAAAACCATCCCGCGAGGACACATCATGTGGAACCCAGGTCATGGGGCAGTATCCATCTGTGCTTACATTCTGTGAATCATTCAGAGTTTAAACAGTTTGCACAGGAATGACCAGGAGTGAAAGGAGATGGTAATTCTAGGGGCAAGAATGGAAAACTTATTGGTAAGCACCAAAAAATAAAGAGGAAAAGGAGATAGAGGAAAGTCCAGAGGGTCAGTTGGAAAATGGCATTTTCCTTAGATATGGGCAATTTGGTGATCATTTTGGAATAGGTGACTTCCCTGAGTGTTCATTCCAAACTGAATATGACTCATTTATTAACTAGACATAGAGCTCTTCACAGTTGTTTGGATATATTTATGATGAAGATTAAAATATCTTTTAAAAATATATTCCATCTTAACAAAACAATGTCCAGCACTGAAAAATCTAATGTAAACTTTGGTAGTTTAATTTCATGACTACTTACTCCAACAAGTAGAAAAATAATTTATTTCTTTAGTCTTTTTCTATGAAGGCATGATTTTTTTTTCTTCAAATTCTTGACCATTTATTTCTAAAGAATTTTAATGAAGTATTTACAAAGCTGACAGGCAAGACAAATAGTCTGAAACAGAGCAACTAAATCTGGTAAAAGGAAAAAGATTGAAATTATTTATGTGAGAGCAAAGATGCAAGATAAATATACCAGTCATAACTAAAAAAATTATGATCCTGTAAATTCAGATGCTTCCAGTTACCAGAATCAAGCACTGGTGCCTTGTGCTTGAGTCCTCAATTTCCACCCTTTCTCTGCTAGGCAGATAAACCATTTTTCATCAAACTTCCAACACACATGCACTTAATTGTGGTGACCCCTTTCTAATAATATTTCAAGGTGTCAAGGCAGGCATAGGTCTCCCACAGTCCTTGTGCCACCATTGCTGTACTAGTTTAAAATAATAGGCTAGTAGGGTTCTGGGTTGATGCCTGCAATCTGAGCACACCAGCCAGCTCTCATCAAGAATTCAGCAGGCAATGAAGCAAGTTTGCTAAAAAGAAAAGGATTTACTTAACCCGTCACCAATAAGAAAGGAAAAAATGCCTAAATAAGTGGAAAACCCAAAAAAAGTAAAACAAAAACTGCATCACAATGCCTTCACATGTACTCTGAGAGAAATGGGAGACAGCTAACACCTAGGTTTTTGGCTTCAGATAAGAGCCATAGGAAAGGAGAGTGTACACTAAAACCAGAGGGGGAATTCCCCCATCCCCTCTATCCACATTATGGTATTTGCGAAAAAGATCCTTTTCTGGTCCTCTTGAAGATGCCAGCTTTCCCTGTACATCTCAGGCTTGCTTCTATCTCCTCTGATAGGAGAGAGTGCTACACAATGGGACTATGGCCAGCAGATCTTTGATGATCTTCAGGCTGCAACAGCATCTCAGATGCAGGAACACAACAGAACCCCAGTCCCCTTTCTGCTTGCTAAAGGTTTAGGAGATTGGTACTTTATGATCTCTCTCTTATCAAAAGCTTCTCAGTCTCTCAGTGGCAAAGCATACAGTATCTGCTGTCAAGCCCAGGTGGGGACAGAGGCAACATGTTGCTGGTCATGCAGGGCCATACCTGTTGTTAGTAAATAGGCCTGCTCAAGGGCCTTTTCCTNAAAAAGATTGAAATTATTTATGTGAGAGCAAAGATGCAAGATAAATATACCAGTCATAACTAAAAAAATTATGATCCTGTAAATTCAGATGCTTCCAGTTACCAGAATCAAGCACTGGTGCCTTGTGCTTGAGTCCTCAATTTCCACCCTTTCTCTGCTAGGCAGATAAACCATTTTTCATCAAACTTCCAACACACATGCACTTAATTGTGGTGACCCCTTTCTAATAATATTTCAAGGTGTCAAGGCAGGCATAGGTCTCCCACAGTCCTTGTGCCACCATTGCTGTACTAGTTTAAAATAATAGGCTAGTAGGGTTCTGGGTTGATGCCTGCAATCTGAGCACACCAGCCAGCTCTCATCAAGAATTCAGCAGGCAATGAAGCAAGTTTGCTAAAAAGAAAAGGATTTACTTAACCCGTCACCAATAAGAAAGGAAAAAATGCCTAAATAAGTGGAAAACCCAAAAAAAGTAAAACAAAAACTGCATCACAATGCCTTCACATGTACTCTGAGAGAAATGGGAGACAGCTAACACCTAGGTTTTTGGCTTCAGATAAGAGCCATAGGAAAGGAGAGTGTACACTAAAACCAGAGGGGGAATTCACCCATCCCCTCTATCCACATTATGGTATTTGCGAAAAAGATCCTTTTCTGGTCCTCTTGAAGATGCCAGCTTTCCCTGTACATCTCAGGCTTGCTTCTATCTCCTCTGATAGGAGAGAGTGCTACACAATGGGACTATGGCCAGCAGATCTTCGATGATCTTCAGGCCGCAACAGCATCTCAGATGCAGGAACACAACAGAACCCCAGTCCCCTTTCTGCTTGCTAAAGGTTTAGGAGATTGGTACTTTATGATCTCTCTCTTATCAAAAGCTTCTCAGTCTCTCAGTGGCAAAGCATACAGTATCTGCTGTCAAGCCCAGGTGGGGACAGAGGCAACATGTTGCTGGTCATGCAGGGCCATACCTGTTGTTAGTAAATAGGCCTGCTCAAGGGCCTTTTCCTATCTTTCCTTTTTTTCCTCCTCTCTAGAGGTCTTACCTGGAGCTGAATCCTCACAGAAACAAGTTCCAGTCATCCAGGCATAGTCTGTAGCGCTGTTTTGAGACAGTCAGTAATGCTATCAGAGATGGCTCAGCACTCGTAAGAAAGTTGCACAATTCTGACCAGAGTGGTAAATCGGTCAGGTTATATTCAACATTCCACTGTGCTATGCAGGATTGAAATATCCATAGTACCCATTATGGTGTCCAGGAGGTTTGATCAGTTTATCAATTAAGAATCCATAATAATAGACTGTCAGAGAGACAAAGTTTATAATCCCAGATGTTTAACCTTTGGTTTTGTCACAGGTGCTGCTGCAGCTCACAGCAAAGCCAGATTAATATGCACAAATCTATTTATCCTCACTGTTGATTACACTTAACAAACTTTCCATCATGTTACTTAATTCCCTCCAGCCTCCTTCAGAGGCATAAATTAGAATGTCACTTACAAGAACACACTTCAGAAACTTTCCTTCAGAAACTGTCAGAAACAGTGTCAGCGTTCTTGGAAAAGAAAAGCAGGGAAGGATGCAGAATACAAGCCTCATCAGTGTTTCCTATGAATAGGAATGAGAAACAACAGCTTAATATATTGCAAAAAATATCTAACAGATCCATAGTCTGACAAAATGTTTATCTGAGCTCCCAGTGTAACTAGTTAAGCAGTGTAGAAGTAAGGTTCATTACTTGTCCAGATAACACTAAGGCTATATCATAATAAACACAGATATTAAAATCTACATATAAGTAATAGATGGGCAAGCAAATCTCTGAACACTCTGAACAGGTTATTTTTGATATAAGAAACAGGCTGTTTGTAATCCTTTGGAGCTTTAAATAAGCAAGCTGAATTTGTTCATCAATGGCTTTCTATTTGTGCTCTTTGTTTATAGCCACCTCAGGCACTGCATTGTAAACATACCTTGTGTGCCATAGGACTGCATCAGATGCCACTGACCTTTATGGAAGCACGAACATATGGAAAACATGACCTGAGAGTATAGATTGAAAGAATTAACATTGTTTAGTCTAGAAGAAAGTAATGAGTTTAGTCTAGAAGAGAGTAATGAGATACATGGCAACAGCACTGAAATACATAAAAGCTATCTTCAGTGGGCAATCTATTCTCCAGAAGACACTTGAGAAATGACAGAAGTATTGAGCTTGAAGGGCAACAAAGGGAGTTTATACTGGGTAGTTGAAAAAAAAAAAACTTTCTCAAAGTAAGAACAAGGAAGCACTGGGAACCAGGAGAAAATTGTGTAAGGCTGCCTGTCCCATCTGTTAGACAAGCATTTCCCAAGAATGGTTCAGGTCAAGAGCTCCTGTTCAGAGGCAGCATATGGGACTGAACTAAAAGATTTTCTGATAGTATTTTCTATATTTTTAGAACAACATGGTGCAAAAGAGGAGGGGAGAGAGCAGCAGGCCTGTAACATGTTAATATTCATGTTAAACCTCTTCTCCTGCGGAGAAGGATAAGGGTATATACATTTGCCTACTTATTATTCCTCCTTCTGGATGAATAGGACTCTTGTGTCTCTGAGGATAGGTTTCACAGTCAAAATTCACTGACTTAGACCTTGTTAATTTTGAAATCTAGTGGCAGACCTTAGATTTGAACACTTGTGGCAAAAGAATGGTGGAAGAGCAATTTGTCACATTGGGGAAGTTGTATCTGTAGAAACAATATCATCCAAATTTTATGTGATGTGTTTCTTAGCTGCATTTTATCATGCAGCTGGAAAATCTGATCTTGGCCAGAGAACTGCAAAATGTTGGCAAATTCACAGCACAAGACAAGCTCTACCTCAGCAGATGTTTCATGTTATGTAGGTTTATCTTTCTCCCTGAACCTCCTTTGTAAACAGAGAGGGGTAGAATATAGATTCCCTGTCAGAAAGCTGAATCCAGTTCCTGTCACTTTCTAGTTGCTATTGTTGCGAGTGGCTGCTGGAAGCTGGACTCCCCCTTAGAAAAAAAGGAAACAAACTTCTAATACTGAAATTGCTGAGCTGGATCCAAACCAAGCTGGTGCCCTAGTGACATTTGAGTAGCAGTGATTTTTTTCTGTTGTTGTTTTCAAGTATGACTTTGAAGCAGCAAGATTCAGTGCTCCACATCTCTTATTGATTTTGGCTGCTGAATGTTTTATGACAAGGAGTCACCCTGCATGAATTCTGAATAGGAGATCAATAGGCTGCTTAAGACATCGTGCTGTGTTTATCTGGCTGACACACTACCTTTCCATCATCACCACCACTCCTGACCATTTTCCCTCACCATCCTTTTCCCACTCTGGACTTTTTCCATGTGCATCCCTTGAATGTTTTATATGTTTCTAATGTACACCCTAATAGATCAGTCACTCAATTGGCCTGTGATTTTTCTCGTTAATATAATTAGCACCAAGGTACAATCTGTAGGAAGGGAAAAAATTACTTCACAAGAAGCCTGCTTTCCTTGCAGGCTTGAAATCTTCAAATTTCCATTCCAACCATAGATTCATAGGAAAAAATATTTTTGCATAAAGAACATGTCTTTCTTTCAAAAAAAATGTTTATGACCCATCCTTATTTGGGGACACTCTTAGCTATTTCACTAGACTAGAGTGGTTTAAACCAAATGCTCTTTTGATCTTATGGAGAGAGCCTGTACTGTTTCTCAAACTCACTTCCTCTACCTGTTCTGGGTCTCAGACCAGAAGTACTATAACTGCAGACAGCAGCTCCCTCCTCTGAGAATCAAAAGCCTAGTTCCCTCATACCTACTTCACTATCTCTTAGCTCAGAAGATAATACAATGGCAAAAGAGAAGATACATGCTTCCTAGGGTTGAGTCACCTGGATGTGCTTAAAGTTCATTTAGATATAGTATTGAGGGATATGGTCTAAGGGTGAACTTTGTAGAGTTGATGGTTGAACACGATGATCCCAAGGGTCTTTTCCAACCAAAGTGATTCTGTGATTCTCCCCCTCTGTTCTGCCTCTGTTCCAGTCTCGTGACACTTCAACTGGAATACTGCACTCAGTTCTGGAGTCCTCAGTGTAAGAAGGACATGGAACTGTTTAGAGTGGGACAAGAAGAGGGCCACAAATATTATCAAATATTATGAGGACAGACTGAGAAAGTTGAGGTTGTTCTGCCTGAAGAGGAGAAGACTTGGGAACTTTATAGTGACATTCCAATAGCTGAAAGGGGCCTACAGGAAAGCTGGAGAGGGACTTTTTATGAGGAACTGCAATGACAGGACAAGAGGGAATGGTTTCAAGCTAAAAGAGTATAGATTTAGATTTTTATTGCTATGAAAAGTGAAGGATTTTGTGGGCATTGATTCATAAAAAAATAAGAACTTCAAAAGAATATTTAAAGATCATTCACATTCAACATTTTTCATACGGCTTCTTTTAATATCTTTTAGTCATCAGTAATCTCTACTACTCTGAAAGAGATAATGCAAAGGACTTGTCCCTTCAGTTGTGAGGAAGAAATAGCATCGGTTCCAACTATCGTTGTGTTCCATCTAACTGCAGACTCTTGTGGGGTGGACAGTGCATATGGAGCAGCTTTTTCAGGAGAGGCTGTAAGAAAGAGATGGCTTAAAGCATATAAAAAGCTGCAAAATCATATTTTACTTAATTAATCGGAGGCAGGTCTCAAAACAAACCAGGCATTTGTCGGGCAAGAAAATTAGTAAAAGCTGACCTTAAAACACAGACCATGTTATTCACAAATAACCTACCTCATATATTTAAAACTGAAACTAGGCTGAGTCTTTTTGAAGACTGCAGCAAGCAAACAAGGACCAACTTAAGAAAGTTTTTGATTGAATGGAAATAATAATTCTTCATAGAGTCTAGAAGTCTATGCAGAGTGATTGTGGGGAGAAGACAGGTAAACATTTAAAGAAAAAAGATTCCCAAGCCTGCAACATCAAGGAACAGTAGAAGGACATGAGAAACAACAAAATAACCCATAGATGCATTCAGTGTTATCACATCTCACTTAAATGTGGTTTGCTTCTTTGTAGCAGATGTTGACTTAATTAAACATCTTCAGTAGTTACTGACAGTGAAATCACACATTCAGTGACTGCTGACACAGTGACTGATTCTAGCTGTGCTTTGCTGTGGAGATTTGTATTAAGTACTTGCCATACCATAGGAGTTGCCATGCCAACCTCATTTACAAATCAAGGATTGAGTGGGCAAAGTGTTCCCTCAATTACCTGTCCCAGTTGGTCAGAAGCAGAGATCTGTGGTACCCATCATCCATGACTTCAGGAGAATAGGTTTTGGGTGACTTCACTCAGTGTTTCTCTTCTATAAACATTTAGAAGAGTATGATATGGATTTAAGGCACTGAAATTGAATGCAGGATCTGATCAGCATGGCTTGATTAAATTACAAAGACAAAAAAAAGGGTCAAGGAGATACTAAGGAGACTTGTACCTTGGTCCTAATCTGAAATCCAAATCTGTTTCTTAAAGGCAAACTATCAATTTTTCATGAGCATGAAAACATCTATATAGGACACCCTGAATGTGTTTTCAGCCTCCTTCTTTTACTACACTTTAGTGTGTTTTTCGGAAAGGCAGGTTAGCTGGTCTTGGGAATGGAAGGAAGACCTACACTGGAGATGCAGAGATCCAGAGATTTCATGAATAACTTGCAATGATTTCAGCCTGACTTTCTACTTTGTTACACCAATCATACTGGCGTTCCACATTTGCTTTGTAAAATTGCCCATCTTGTCTGAAAAATCTTTGTACTTATTTAAAGTTCCTAACATAGTTCAACTGTTACTCCAGTGTTTCTGGACTAGACCCAGCCAACATATTCGGTAGGCATCAGGTAAAGCAGGAGAGAGCATCCTTGGGAGTCTCCCTTGAATTTATCAGTCTTCAAGTAATTACCTCTTGCTTTCATAGACACTTTAAATTTACTGTAATCCAGGCTAATGTGAACTGACAGAGACAGTACAGAAGAGACCCCCCAGATGGAGAGCCATATACTAAGCATGAACTCCACATGCGTCTCCTTAGATGTTAACTGTAGTCAATTCTAATACAATGTTTTCTGAACTAACTGCTTCTCAGATAAAATCTTTTAAAATTCCTTTTTAAAAAAGAGTTAATCTGTCTCCTGCTGTGTTTAATCCACATGGAGATTGTGCTCCTCTTCCATACAAAGGGATTTGACCAACCTCACTCACAGAGATGGGGATGGTCTGACACAACAATTCTGCTTTTCCACACAGAACATTTAGAGATGCTTTGATAGTCCTCAGTATTGCCACGAGGCTTTAAATCTTTCAGCCTTTTAAACTCTCTTCAGGGGCTTTCTCCAGATCCTCTGAATATAAAGAGCTACGAATATATTCAGGCAAATATTTACAATGTCACGCTTTACGTCAGGGTTAAGACTTCCCAAACTGTTTCTTGGAGCTCAATGACCAGTATCTATGACTGTTAATGGAAATCAATTGCCACTGAAGTCCATTGGCTTAGAAGAGTTACTTTGTTTTTTTTTCTTTCTCTGCCTATTAGTTTCTATCACAAACAAGTTGAAGTCATGAGACATGTATCTTTCCACTACAAATTCTTTTGAATTCTTTGTAGAGACATAGTTCCTTTACAAACTAGCAAAATCTAAATACTCGTTGCTTTAATGATTTACATTACTCCTATTTTAGTTTAAAATAATTCAAAGAAGAAATATTCTCAGATAGCTAAAGACTACTGGAAAGTTTTCCTTTGGAAAAGTTTTCACTAAAAAAATCTATCCCCAAGTCCATTCAAGTTAGTCCTGCTGTTGTTAATTTGATGCTGGTTCTTCAATTTTCCCATTCAATTTTTATTCCAATTAAAGTCTGAGTGACTTCAGCCTAGAATCAGTTCATCTCCAGTTGGCTTGCTGTAAGTAGAGCACACAAGTGTGTAACATAATCAGCATAGAGAGGCTTGAAGAGAGTTCACATGCAAGTCTATTTTTAACGCCCGAAGTGACAGCAAATGTAATCAATGAACCTCAAAGAGGTGATGAAAAATCAGACTGTGATTTTAAAGAATGTCAAAATGAGTGTTTTCCAACCCACAAGATACCTTGTTTGAGCATGCAAACCCAGCATGATAATCACTAGTTAATACCATCAGATCAAGCAAGAAGTCCATGGTGTGCAGTGGAGGTAGGGGATTTAAAGTACAGTCTAGTCTGAGAGAAAGCAAGGTGTTAAACAGCCACAGAGATGGACCCTAAAAAGCATTAAGTGCAACACTTGATGGAAGACTCACTGAATCTGTCCAGGCATGTGTTTATTTTTTCAGCTTCAAAATAATTCTGCTTTGTTGTAGACCCTTTCTGTTGGTCTCTTTGGTAAAGCAAATGAGCAGGAAAATAAGACAGACTGTTAGGGAACAGATGCATCATTCAGCAGTGAAAAGTTATACTGAGTTATCAGTTACTCACATTTTGTGGTGTAATAGAAAGTCCAGAGTTGAGAGCACATGTAGCCTCAGATAACAAGTGACATTTACTTAGCAATCCTGATGAAAAGCCAGGACACCAAAATCCACACTTTTCTGCAGTAGACATTTGAGCTGTGTCTTCAGGTTTCCAGCCATTAAGACAACATTTATATGGGGGAAAAAAAAAAGGCTTTAATGCAACAGGTTTTGTAACCCATATGCTTTTCACCTGTATTCTTGACTGTAGACCTCTTATATATATCACACTCACAGTACATGATTAAATGTAGGTGTCAATCTTGTGACTGCCTTTATCTGAACTAAGCGCTTGAGGAATAACTATTTATTTCATGCTAAAATAGATTTCTGAAAGAAAATTCTCCAAAAGTTCTACATACCTCTGTTGACTATAAAAAAGTGTAGTCTAAGTGGAGGCATCTAAAGTTAGGTGAAAAAATACCAAATTAAGCATCATCAGTGTTTAGG
Source organism: Upupa epops (assembly GCA_013397515.1). Lineage (NCBI taxonomy): Eukaryota > Metazoa > Chordata > Aves > Bucerotiformes > Upupidae > Upupa > Upupa epops. Next base: position 150,505 of record VZRI01004510.1, read on the forward strand.
ACCTGGTACTTCTTGGGTGAAGCAGACTATGTTTGACCTGCCCTTACCACATACATCAGTCTGTAGACAAGCTAATATGCTAAGCTGTTCATTAGCTTTGTGTTCGTGTCAGAATGGCAAGAGTGAAGAGTGAATATGAATGGTAAACTAATCTAGTCCTTAGGAAAACTAGACTTTGAGTTAATAAGTTTGTATATTCAAAATCTTCCTTCATGAACTCGATCCCCCAGCATTTCACAGAATCCACTTAAAGAGCATTCCCCTCAAGAATTTTATCCCTTCAGACTTTTAGCCCTGGTATTATCTGACAGCTTAGCAGGAATTGTCACCTTAATTGAGAAGAGCCAATAATGTTCATTACTGAAATCATGTGTACAACCTCACTACCACATATATTTAAGTCCAGTCACATGAAAACCTCTTATCCAATCACCCAACTCCCACACTATTCTGGTAACAAGTAATTATTTAGGTAAAATGCCTTCATAAAAGTTTTGTTCAGTGCAGTGTCTGTCATCATTTATGAAACAACTAACTTTTCTTTCCTGTGAATAAGATGTAATTTGACAGAAGGGCTATTTATCTTTTAATCTAAATTCTTTTCAGTTCTTCTTTAGTTCATTCCTCCTTTTATCATGTCTTTTCTGTATTTGCAACTGAAAATTCATCAAGTAAAAGATTCTTTTTTAACTTGTATATTGGATTTGTCATTGACAATCAAGGATGATAAAATATTCTGCAAATTTTCAGGCTTGAATAATGATGAGTCTTCACATTCAACATCAGAGGGATCTTCCAATGTCTATCACATCTGCTGTTTAATATTAACTTGTTAACTAATGTCTTTTTTCTGTGTATTTTTTCTTTGTTCCTTTTCATTTTAAGATTGATCACTGCTACCCAAATTAAAGAAAAAATGCTCAAATACAATAAAATAGAAAGAAAAACAAGTACAATACAAATAAGTAATTGGGTGCAGATGGCTGGGGAAAAATTGTTCTGCTGTCTCAGGAGCAAATAGTGTCATTCTATCTCCTAGGACACCTCTGTAATCCCCCTGAAACTGCTCACAAATACTAATTCATAATGTGATTGTTTTCATTGTAATTGCTTTAATTGAATTCTATTCCTAGAGATGATAAATCGAGACAGATTTGTTGTTTTCACACTTATATAACAGCGATAAAAACTTGTCGTCCCCCCACCCAGATATGACCATCTGATATCAGCCATCTTCCTCAACACTGCCTGTAATATATTTCATAGATTCATAGATTCATAGAGTGGTTCAGGTTGGAAGGGACCTTAAAGATCATCTAGTGCCACCCCCCCTGCCATAAGCAGGGACACCTCCACTAGACCAGGTTGCTCAAGGCCCCATCCAATCTGGCCTTGAACACTTCCAGGGAGGGGGCAGCCACAACCTCCCTGGGCAACCTGTTCCAGTGTCTCACCACCCTCATCATGAAGAAATGGTACTAGATGATAAAAACATCCAGGCTACTTGTACAAACATGAAAGGGATGTTCTGTTCCAGTGAAGAAAAAAGAACCAGAACAGGCTGCTCAGGCACATTGTAGAGACTCCTTCTGTGGAGACTTTCAAAACCCACAAGATCATACTCCTGAGCACCTTGCTCTGTGTGAACATACTTTAGTAGAAAGGATGGGCTAGATGATCTTCAGAGATCCCTTCCAACCTATACCATTCAGTGATTCTGTAATTCTGTAAAGTACAGGGGCAGCAGTAAATGGCAGCATGAGTAAATAATTCTGGGCAGTTATCAAAAATGGAAGTAGCATAGTAGGATCCTCTTTGGCAAATTACATGTGTCCAGCTCAGTACTGACAAGTTTTGACTAAAGAAGTGTGTCCACTTTAGACCACTGCACACCACAAAGGATGCTGGCAAGTGTGAAAAACCTCACAACAGTGTGAGGATGATGGTCTATTATCTGAATATTAAAATTTGCTGGGATAGACTAAATAAGCTGGTCATCTTTAATCTAAAGGATAGAATGCAGAAAAGAATGTTTGTCATGGACAAAAAGCACCTCCAAAGAAAGAAAGAATTCTCTCCATAGCCATTTAGAATAGGACAAGAAGAAATCAGATTAAATTGCAGAAAATGGATCATGCAGGCATAGAAAAAAATATTCTAATGAGGAAAATGAAGAGTTGGTTGCATGGGAACTGAAGTTTGCAGCACGAGAGGTCTTTTTTAAGGTGAGGTGAAACAGAGGAGAATAAAGTTTAAACAGAAAATTTCTTCAAAGGGAGCAGAAGGATGAGTAGTGTAACTATCAAGAGTCCCTTCTAATTCTGCAAAATTTATTACCCCAATGTCTTCAGCTTTTATACTTTATTTAAACTGTGTGGCTCTGTATGTACTCACAGCTGTGCAGCACACTGCCATGAACTCCAAAATATGCAACACCATGGGGCTTAATTAAACCAGTCTGTTCTCCATGGTCAAATGATCAATTTGTAGACCACTAACCACTGGAATTATTTGAACTTGAGATAATTTTCCAAGAAATCATGAGTCTTCATATCAGAGTCCTGACTTGGAAAATCTCTAGAATATGACATCAGCATTTATCAGCTTATAATATTTTACTTTATGCAGAAATGTGCAAATCTGTCCTATTTCTAGTGTCAATTACAGAGACCTGGTGGGAGAGCTAGCATGGCTGGAATGTAGTCATAGATATCCATGTCCTTTTCAGGAGACACAGATGAGCAAGGCAACATGGTGGAGTTGCTCTTTACATGAGAGAGCAACTGGGCTTCTCAGTTCAAGAAGGACACAGATCTACTGGAAGGTGTCCAGTGCAGATCAGCAAAGATGATGAAAGAAGTAGAACACCTCCTTTAAGAGGAAAGGCTGAGGGAGCTGGGTCTTTTGAGCTTGGAGAAGAGGAGGCTGAGGGGTGACCCCATTCATGTCTATAAATATGTGAGGGGTGGATGTCAGGAGGATAGAGCCAGGCTATTCTCAAGGTCATCTAGTGATAGGACATTTCAATGGGTGCAAGCTGGAACATAGTAGGTTCCATATAAATATCAGAAGGAACTTCTTCCCAGGGAGGGTAAAGGAGCGTTGGAACAGGAGGGTTATGGAGTCTCCTTCTCTGGAGACACCTGGATGTTTGCCTGTGCACCTTGGTCTAGGTGATCCTGCTGTGGCAGGGGGATTGGGCTAGATGATATTTCGAGGTCTCATCTGATCCCTAATGATTCTGCAATTTTGTGATTCTTTGGGATGAAGATCTCAGTATTAGAAAGCTTGATCAATCACAAAATAGGAAAAAGCACACCTGTAAGTATATTATTCACCTAGTGAGTCAAAAGAAACTAAGCAAGCACTAGACATTGCAGTTCTGACCTGAAACTGGCTATAAAGGGCCTTGTCACAGCTCTGCTCAGAGGTTTTTATGCTGCTGTATTTATTTCCTTATTTACAGGTTAAGTGACTTGGAAGGCATTCTACAAGGCACTTGGTGCCCATTTCTACATACATATTTGGTAACTACATTAAATATTTGCTGTTGCTGTGGCTAGTGGGCCCTTTTTTTGTATTTCCTCCCTTTTTTGCCTCCACACACAACAATACCTGCTAAACAATTAAAAACCAAATCATAGAAGGAAAAGTAGGAAGGCAAGAGTTTCACATGTCCACATCTGCAGTTCATTCGAATGCAGAGTGGCTGCAAAGAGGATATTAAAGTGTAACAGTTTCCAACTGAACTAATAAAATAAACCACTGTGACTTCAGAGCAGCAGGATGTGTGCAGAGATTTTGATGCTTGATGCCATCTGAGGCATCAGCAAAGTACCTGGAATGGTGTAGCAATTCTGATCATGTTTTAACTCTTGCATTCAGATAATCACAGATTGTCTTACTATCCCCAGCTCCCTGACTCAAGCTCATTATGTAAATAAGATCCCTTCAGAATGGATCCTTGTTCATCTGAGTCACTAGCTGTCAATCCCAGACAAGACTGGGCATTAATGGTGTGAGCCTGCATCACAGAATTCTACTTTTCACTTGGATGATTAAACTGACAAAAAAAAACCCCTAACCTTTTTTTATCAAATACGTAGACAAATTCAGTAAGAAATTTACACTAAAGGAGTTATGTCAATGGGACCACTTCTGAGATGTTTGAAACACACATGTTAGTATCAATGTGATTTTCAGAATAATGCTAATCAAGTGGACCAACAGGTCCCAGCCCGATGCTGCCATAGTCTAGAGTAGATGCAACTCTGCACAAACAAAGGGTGACTATGCACAGTGATGGCGCACACCTGCCTGCCAAAGAAAAGCAGGCACAGTGAGATAGATAGGATACAGGCATGCTGGGTATTCTTGAGGACTACAGCTGCTGTGAGCAGAAATCTGGCAATTCCCAGTTCATCATAATCAATGCTCACAATTCTCCCATCCAGTTCTGACATTTCTGAGAGGTACAAGTAAAGGCAGCCAATGTACAAATAGATTAAGTACACAGGCTGAGTTAGCAGGCTGGTTAAAGTCCTTGGAGGATATCCCATAAGCTGATACGTCTTTCCATTCTGGAACAAACCTGAAATCATTCAACTACTTTTTCAAAGCAAAATTGTATCAGTTGGTGCTGCTGGGGAGCAGAACCTTAGGCAACTCATTCAACAAGGTGTTGAGTAAGACTCCTGCAAATGTTCTCTGGTGTTTCGGGGCATCAGAAGAATTTCTGTGGCCTAGGAGGGGTAGATACGTGGAGAATACATATTCTCTCACAGCATTTTTTTAAAAGCAATAGTTATTTTCTCCGTCAGCCCACAGAAATTATATTGAAATTGCATCCAGCCTTTTTACATTTTTTACATCAGAAGTTACACTACCCAAGACAAGGAAATTACTTTCTGCTATGGACTAGGAAAACTGAATTTCTTTCAGACCTACCATATTTTTACAGATTCTATTTAATTTTTTCTATGCTTTTTAAATAAATTCTCTCCAGTTATGTTTTTTTGACTCCTTTTAATACCTCACCTAACATACTTAGAGAAGAGAAACAACTTTTAGACTCAGACAGATACCTAAAACACCAAGCTGTATCCTCTATGCAAGTTTATCTTCTATGGCTTATTATAGAATCATGGAATCATTAGGGATCAGAAAGGACCTCGAAAAATCATCTAGTCCAATCCCCCTGCCACAGCAGGATCACCTAGACCAAGGTGCACAGGAACACATTCAGGCACGTCTTGAATGCCTCCAGATAAGCAGACTCCACAACCCCCTGGGCAGCCTGTTCCAACGCTCCTTTACTCTCACTGTGAAGAAGTTCCTTCTGATATTGATATGGAACCTCCTATGTTCCAGCTTACACCCATTGCCCCTTGTCCTTTCACTAGATGAGCTTGAGAATAGCCTGGCTCCATCCTCCTGACACCCACCCCTCACATATTTATAGACATGAATGAGGTCACCCCTCAGCCTCCTCTTCTCCAAGCTCAAAAGACCCAGCTCCCTCAGCCTTTCCTATTAA
>VZRI01004510.1:156781-169394 GCA_013397515.1 Upupa epops
TTAGAAAAGATGATGGAGAGTGGCTTAGCAATGACTTCCACCATCTCCCTTAGCATGTGCAGGTGCATCCAATCAAGCCCATGGATTTATGTACATTCAGTTTGGTCAACACATCCCTAACCCAGTCCTCATCAACCAAGGCAGGCTTCTCTTTTGTCTCGACTTCCTCTGGAGCCTCAGTAGTCTGGGCTTTGATACCAGGATTTCCCCTAGCAATTGCTTGAAGCTGCCAAAGTTGGCCCTCCTGAAGTCAAGGGTTGTGATTCTGCTAGGTATTCTGTTCCTTCCACATGAGACCCTGAACTCCACCATCTCATGGTCACTGCAACCAAGGCTGCCCTCAACCTTCACTGCTTCAACCAGACCCTCCTTGTTGGTGAGGACAAGATCCGGCAGCGCTCCTCCTCTAGTGGGCTCCTCCACCATTTGCATCAGGAAATTGTCACCAATGCACTGGAGGACCCTCCTGGACTGTGGATGGCTGGCTGTGTAGGTTCTCCAGCAAATATCAGGGTAGTTAAAATCCCCCATGAGAACCAGGGCCTGTAGCTGTGAGGTTGTGATGGTTTTTAAAATTTTAAGATATATCAGATATTATATATTGTATAAACCTCATGAAATATATCTTGTTAAGTGTTTGACAGTCACTTCTGCTAGAGTGTTGGTACTGGATGCCAGAGTGAACCACGGAACATGTAGAAAAAAGTGAAATTAAGCCCAAGTGTTGTACCTTCTTTGTTCTCCACTTGCCCCTGATGTAAGTAAAAGGTTCCTATAATGTAAAAGTGGCTGCTGTATCTTTTTCTTACCTGGTCATTGTTTCAGGAGGAAGTCTACCAACATAGAAGCAAAATTCATCCTCAAGTTTCTCTGCCAAAATGTGTCTTTTTATCACCATGATCTGACAGCTGATTCATGCAGGCATAATCAGACCCTAAAGCAATTAAACTACTTTGGCCTTTGTAAGTCAGTTTAAGAGGTAGATCCATTTCAACACAGTTCGAACAGCACAAAGTAAATCTTTTATTATCCTGATTTATTGAGTTTTTCCATTTCTCTTTTATTTAAGTTCCATGTCTTCCATTCAATTTAATTACAGTGATTCTGTAAAGCATTAAAAAAACCTACGACTATTAAAGGAACATTTATTGAAGTCTAATAAGAAAGAAATCAAGTCTTCATTTAAGTGCCTCAAAATTAACAAAAGCAATGCATGGCTGATTATATATTTCATGGCACTGTAACTTATACTATACCAATAGAAAAAGCTTTTGCTTTTCCAATTTAACACTATTACCCCCTGTTATCATTAAGGAAAATGTTTATGATTATTCTAATTGAAAGAAGCAAGTTAAAATCCATCTTCATTTAAAAGTAAGTAATGCAAACAGTGCTCACTGACAGACTTTTGACAGACTCATGACAGACTACACTTTTGGGAAAAGACTAAAAACCACAACTATTGAGGGATATAGGAAAGGGAGAGAGGTAAAGGCTATTCCACGTTCTCATGAAGCACATCTCAGCACTACTTGTTACCTATGACATCGTTGCCCAAATGCACTACCCAGTGATGGGGTCTGTTTTTGGAGTCAAACCTCAAAGAGGTTTCTCAGAGAAGGATTTCCACTCTAGGCTTAAGGAATCTCTAAATATTCATTTCTAAGAAAGTTCCATTTATTATTTTTATATCATCTGTAGCTGGCTCTGAGAAAGGATACAACACATGGGTATAATTCACTGAGAAGCTTATTTTCTTTCCTTAGAATTAATTTAACTACAAAAGCAAAGGATAGGACACCTATTGAGACAATCAAATCATAAAAAATTGGGACCAAGTGCTGAGTGTTTGATCAATCAAGAGGCATCAGCACTAAGATTAAACCTGCAAAAAGGCAAGGACCTTTTTCGTAGTTTTTTAAGCCCATAAGAAGTTATTTACATTTGAGTCAAGGATTAAAGACACTGTGAAACTTACTGTCCCTGCACTTAACTGGAGGAGAAGAGTCTTGGCATAGATGCTGCCATTCCTGACACCCTGTTAGCTTAGTAGTATGAAATATGTTCAGACAGTGCAGTGATATTTGTAAAGCTTATTGGGAAGGATATTAAATCATTCTGCTGTTGTTTATTCAGTGAGGCTTAAGCACATCACTGTTGAGGTTATTCTGCATTTCGCTTACACATCTTGACTTCCCTACACCCTTCCTCAGCAAAGTGTCACTCACATAAAAGACATTTGCTTCTAAGGTAAAAACACTTTGCACCATTTCACTGTTCAGTAATGTAAATTATTCAGTTCATGGCTAAGGTTCAAAGTTATAAGTGTAAATTTTTAGTTTTCTACAATTCAAGTGTGGTGCAGAAAGGCATATTTAGAGAGTCTAAGCATATTTAGAGAGTCTAGGCAGTGGTCCATGTGATTCCTGCTCTCCTGATGATCACATCTTACTTGCTGTCAACCTCCTATACTACACTGTTCCATTTGTGTCTTTCCCCTGTTGCCTCCTGTCAGAAAACGTATGGGACCAAAAATTGTTGGGTTGGTCTTTCACTGTCATAATCAAGTCTAACTAACAGCTGGTATATACAATTTGCCTCAGATAAAAAAGGCATATGTATTATTTTCCTTTCTTAAATATGATCTACATTTTCAGCAGTTACAGATTTGAAGTGCCTGGTACCTGAGAACCAAAGTAAGGCATTTTTAAAAAGTCCTGATCCCCAGAGAAAGAAAGACTGACTACTCACTGGATTAAAAAAAAAATAGACAGAAATTTTGAGGGATCACAAGCTGACTGCTTCAATGCTTTGAAAATAATGCATCCAGAAGTGTGTCTGTTCCAGACATTTCAAGCATGAATCACACCTAACATCAGAATAATCTGCTTTTCCACACACAGCGTTACAATGAAACTAAAATACCATCAACAGAAAAAGAGAGAGCCTGTAATATCAAAGATGTTGTATTATGAGACCAGTACACTAGAGCAAATTCAAATAGCAATTTTAAGGTGGATCCCACTAGTGTTTGATGTGGGTGTGTTTCTGCATCTGGCTATTTATTAACACTGACTTGCTTCCCAGAAATTATATTGCCTGTATTGATGAGATGACAAAAGCATTGTCCCTTGCTTGATTTCAGATAACCACATCCACTTCTTATAAAACACTTAATTAATTAAGGAGGGAATGCTTTGTTAAAGATGGCTGAAATTAATCTGGCTTTGCAGGATGTTCCAGGTCCTTGTCCTTTCTTGCTTAAACCAAAACTCAGCTGTTTGTTTAAATGCTCTCCTTTGCAGGCTCTTAAATGAATGAGACAAAATGGCTCAGCAGAACTGACTAAAAATAAAAGTCATAGAGCCGTAGAAACATAGACTGGAAAAGATTTTCCCTTAGCCTCCTTTACTACAGACTAAACAAACCCAAGCACTCCTCATGGAACTTGTTCTCTAGACACTTCAATGGCTCTGTCACTTTTCTCTGGATATACCACCAACACAGCCAACTTAGTGGTATGAGAAGAGCTCTGATAGTTTTCATTTGTTGAGATATGCTTGCCACTGGAGAAAGTTTTTGGAGCTCTGCCACAAGCCCTGGATAAGGATGGCAAATCACAGAATCATTTTGGCTGGAAGAGTCCAACCATTGCCCCAGAACTGCCAGGTCATCAGTAAATCATGTCCCTATATATATATGTCTTTTAAATACCTCCAGAGTTGGTGACACCATTACCTCCCTGGGTAGCCTATCCCAATATTTGATTACGCTTTCAGTGAAGAAACTGACAACCTCAGTGAGTAAACTCAGACTCTTTGGGAGAACTGCATTTTCAGAGAATGCCATGATAAAAGCTGATCAGAATTCAGGCCTTCAGCCAAGAACTGGCTGGTGTGCTCAGGGCTTCCTTTCAGCAGAATCTGAGATGTGGCACCAGACTGAAAAGACACCACAAGATGGGTATTAGTGTCAGTGTCTTTAAAATGCACTACATGACCACAGCAAAGAGGGAGTTCAAAATGTCAGATACGCGAAGCTAGTGGCAGGACCATTGAAATCACAAGGAAATTGTATGAAAGATAACAAATCTAGAATATGCAGTAACTGAGTCATGCAACAGAGGGTCAGAAACAGAAACTTTTGGTTTTGTTATTGGGACTAGAGACATAAATTCCTCCAGATGGTTTAAAAAATCCTTTTCATTATTTCTTTAGACCTCAGAGTCTTCAGCATAGCCCATCACCAGTCCTATATGCACTCATGTCATGATACAGAAGTGCATGACACAGTGGTTTCATTTTAGTCTAAGACAGCTGACTCAATCAGTCCTTCTCATCAGTAAATGGTAAGCAAGAAAGAGACAGTAGCAGCCATGAGCAATGCTACATTTCCTGTATTAAGGATTATTCTGACCTCTCTTTTGCTTTCTAAAATCATATGGGAAACAAGTCTAAAGACTACTTCCAAAAAAGTAAGGAAGTCTTGCCTACTCAGCAGGTGCAGATGCTTCCATGGGAGCCCCCTTGCAGGGAGAACTGGAGACATCCATGAATATGCACTTGAGCGTAAGGAAAACAAGCCCAGGCAGGAGAAGCTGAGCAGAGACACTTAGACTATTCTGCAGAATGGGAATGGGAAAGAGGAGCAGTTCATAAACTGCATTTCCCTGGAGCTGGGCAAGGTCAGCCCTCCATTTCTGAAGCTCAGCCAAAACCTGCACTCCACATGCACTATAGAGAGTGCAGCCAGCTCAGGGGCTGCAATGTGCAGCTGTACTACAGCAAACTTAGATGACATATGCAGGGTGATCTGTTTGTCTGTGCCATGTATGGAGACAGTAATTCCACACCCAATGGTTGCAGAGATACTCTTGTGGAAATTAAAAGGAAAGATCAAAGCATAAACAAGGAATAGTGCTCCCTGAAGTTAGTATTTTCTTTGATACTTTTGTGCTTCATAGCCTGGTACATCACAGGGCTTCTTTTTCATTTCTTTTTTCCTCTTTTTTTTGGTGTTTGTGATGTTCAGCAGAGTATCTTCTTTTCATCTTATTTGATGGATTTTCCCCTAGTTGTTTCAGTCCTTTTATTCCCTGAAACACAGCTTAGGGCTACCGTGTTTCCTCCTACTAAGGTGGCATCATGAACCTTCTCACTGTACCACAGCATGATCTCACACTGACAGCTCTTGAGAACAAAGCCCTGCTTTAACTGAGAGTTCAGTCTCCAGGGCTCAACACTCACACAGTTCAGTTCAACTTGCTGAGGTCTTGCACCTTTCTGGGAGGGAGAGGACAGTGTGAGAAGCTGCTGAGTGAGAGGAAAGGAGAATACCTTGAGCTGAAATTGTGAATATGGCATATTCCTCTTTAATTCCCCTCTAAATTCAGCCTTTGAGTTTAGTCAGGGCATGCAGCATAGTACTGCTGGCTGATACTGGAGGTACACAGTACCTCCAGGGGTAACAATAGCACAAGTAGTGAAATAGAAAATAATAAACCAGAACATTGTATTCACTGAATGAAGAGAAAAAATTAGTAGGTTTTTTTGGGTTACAGAGAGGATTCAATAAATACCAAATAGTCCATTTCAGGAGAGGGATCTTAAAATATTCCAGTGGAGAAAAAAATTATGAAATGATATATATGTCTATATATACATATTTATAAATATGTTTTATATACATATTTATTTTATATATGTGTATGTGTGTGTGTATATATATATATATGTATACAACTTACTTCTTAAGAGATCTAAGGAACCTTAACTCTGACCCACAAATGAGCACAGGACAATCCTAGAAGAGCTTTGTGGCTTAACATAGTGCTGTATGCTGTGACGTGGCACTGAAAAAGGTACCCAGGATGGTAAGAGACTGGGAAACATCCTTGGGGCAGAACCAGCATGGACATGGCTAGATTGAGCATTGGATATCATGTCTAGCAATATGAGAAAATTCTCTTTATGAGAGTTGTCATACTGGTCCCTGCTCTCTCTGCATGTGTTCCCATGTATCTGTTCTCTCAATGCAGAGCAGAGTATATCTGGAAACTGCTCCCTATGCTGCAGTCTCCACCTTAAGAGTGTTGTCCAAATGCACAGACAGAAATGCAGAGGAGGCAGAATCTCACATCTGAGTTAGATATAAGCACTAGTGTAAGTTCTCTGCCTCATCTTAGCCAAGTCAACATTTGCCTTCTCCCTTTGCAGGGACAAACATCTTTGGTATGCTTGGCAACAGAAAGAGCACAAGACTTCAACTTGAAGCTGCAATGAGAGAACTCCTACTTTCTAAACCAAATTTCCTAATCTCCCCAGTCTGTTCTTCTCAGCATAATTCAGTTCACCATCTGCACCTCCACCCACAAAGGATCCATAATGTGTTTTGCTCTTGTGCTCCCTGAACTCGTCACAACAGAGAAAAGAGGGAAAGAGATCTGTCAGCTGCATTACAGGATCCAGAATCTCCTCTCACTAGGCAGTGACTGCAGGGCCTCTACTTACTGAGAGGGATCATTCTCTGTGCTCTTTGATCTGACTTCCCTTCAAGCTTGCCAAATCCCTTTATTGTATACTCTTTCTATCATATCCTTTTTTCACCTTTGCCTAAAGGGATGAGGTCCCTGGGAGAACAGTTCATGAGGGTATTTTTTCTCTTTTCCAGCACCAGGACTCTAATGCAGGAAAAGGTGTGGGATTCCTACGACATGGGAACCTGTAGTAGTCCTGCAAGACCACCTTAGTCTTATATACACATATGATACACTGACACTCAAATTTAGCCTCCTTTTATTCTGGTATTTTATTCTTGTTCAGTTTTAGAACACGTTTTTACTGTGAGTCCACACCTGCCTAAAAAAAACTCACCAAGTTATTTTTCTGCTTTTCTTCTGCTTTCTTACTTGTCCTCCTCCACTCCCTCATCTTGATTCAGAAGATGGCATTTCCTGTGCACATGGACAAATTTTACATTTCCTTTAAGGTGGTGGTCGTGGCTGCGTTAACTATTGATTCTTCTCTACTGGAGTACCAAGAAGCATTGGTCAGAGCTTTGATCACTGGTGAGATCCTGATTTTCTGTGCTTATAATATACTTTTACTCCCAAAGAGATAGAACATGACTGTTACCACCATTTTTTTACATGATGAACAGAAGCACAGGAAAGTTGAAGTGAAAGCCGTGAGCAGAAGCCACAGTACTGCACCATCTTGACTGGGCTGGGAGACCCTCTAGCTTATGGCTTCTTTGAACATGTTCAAAGATGATAACCAGAAGCCCTCTGGGAGGCACAGGGCCTTTTCTGTAGCACTCAGAGGCCAAGTAATTCCATGAGGATCAAATAGCTGCCTTGATAATATTTTCAGACATGCTTCCAGCTACTGAGAAGTGAGTCATTGGCCCTGTTGGTCAGAGGAAACATCCAGTACTTCGCATAGGTCCTGAAAGAAATGCGATGTCTGTTTTATTTCCATATTAACTGCTTCAGGAGACAAAGATCTTCATCTACAGGGCAATGCATGACACATTTTTGAGCACTCAGACATGAAATAGCATCTATCCATGAAAAGAGCGTGTGACGGCTGTTTTAAAGATTTGATTTTTTTAAGCTAAAATGCTGTCATGGTGACAGGTTCACTGAACAGAGTCACCCATGGTTTGTCGGCTGAGTTTCACCCACTCTCTTGTGAATCCTGTCCGTGAATGGGATTCTTCAATTTGTGCGAAAGGTACTTTCTGCTTTAATTGAAGGTAAGACAAGGATCTTCCCATGTCTGTAACCACCAGGAAGGCTTGAGATTCCTTTTCCCATAAGTGTTGCCTTTTTGTAATGTCCTGATCAGTTTCAGCTAGTCATTGCTACTTTCTAACTGCCTAATGTTCTCCCTGTAATTTTCACTAAGGAGAGCTATTTTTTATAATTCTCATTCAGCACCCCAGCACTGTTTCAAACAGCCACAAGGTTTCCCCCAAAGGTGCATGTGTTTCAGAGTATGGAGTACTGACATGAGTGTTATATTTCCTGCGTGTGAAATGCAGTATGTCAAAAAATTTACAGCAGTTGAGCGCTGTAAGTGCCAGAAGCTTAAGAAGGTATTGAGCACCACTTCTGTGTTTGGTTTATAAGAAACAGTGATGGTTTACTTTCAAAACTTTGCATGTGGTTTTGTGTCCAGTTTAACGGAAGTCACTGCGCAGTTGATAAATCCTGTCTATAAATGGAAGCATCTGACAATAAATCCTTCTTGAATTTTTACAGGAAGAGGCTTGTCTGCCCCTCAAATTCAGAAACTGTATTTTTAATCCATTGGCCTTCCTCAATGACCAGCAACTGCCTGTGACGAGAGTCACCGCAGTGCCCTCTCCTGCCTGTAAGCATAAATAGACTTCAGATCAGCGACTTACTGTACAGGCAAGTCTTCTCTTGGCTTCTCCATTTACTTCCAGGAACAGAAAAGACCCCTAGGTGAAGGAGCCAATCAAAGTCTTTATTGCAAGTGATACCATTCAAGCTTTCTGCAGGGAGCCAAATCGAAGTATAATGATTACATTGAAAAGCACCTCAGAGAAAGAGGATGGAGTAATCTAAGAGAAATGAAGACTGAAAGCAGAAGCTGACACTTAGTCTTGCATTATAGCCCATGGGACAGAAGGCACAAATACAGTAAATTACTGTAAGATGTCTCTTCTTCCTAGAATGAACGGCTTCAAAGGTACTGGCAATCCAATGAAATGAATGAAAGATTCCCCCTTTCTGTCTTCAGAGGACTGAGTAATAACTTACATGCTTCCTTGTACAGCAATACTTTAGTCAATATTTATAGAACAATGCAGTAAAGCATCTTCAAATTTGTTCCCTATCTGATAATAAATAAAGACAGTATTCAGATTTCTAGTTGCCTTTAAAACTGTCTGATCTTCTATTTTATGTGATTTCAGCCTGCATAATTTAGCACCAGAGGAAAACCTGCCTCAAACATACAGTTCTCAAAACATCAAGTGGAAATCTGAAAGAAAATGTTTATTTGTGGCACATACTGACATTTTACCCATTCAGGTCAAAACTCAGGAACAAATCTTTTTTCATGTCCCTGTTGCTGATTACAATACGATGCTAATTACAGTTTTTACTGTGGTCAAAATTTCCAATCCTTCCTTCATTCTGAGTGCCTTGCTCTGCCTTGCATTAATCAATTTCAACAAAATCCATGTGTCTTTTCTGTTTCTTTTCTCAGTTTGGATTTGTCCTGGTTTAACCCCAGCCAGCAACTAAGCGCCACACGACCATTCCCTGTGAGGAGGAGAATTTTTAAAAAGTAAAACTCATGTTTTGAGATAAAAATATTATATATTAATGTAATATAATAATAATAAAAACTATATATCTGAAATATATATTGTACATATGTATTAATAAATCCCAGAGAAACACAAGCAAAAACTAATGCAATTGCTAACCACCCACCAACTGATGCCCAAGCAACAATTCACTCAGCCCAAGAAACCCTACTTAGTTTATATACTGGACCTGGTGTTCTGTGTTATAGAATATCCCACACACAGAATACAAGATACAGCACTGTACCAGATATTAAGAAGAAAATTAACTCTCTCCCAGCAAAAACCAGGACAGATCTAAATGAGTTACACTTGTGTATGATAGCCATGGCTGTGGGAACTGAAGAAAATAGAACTTCTTTATTGCCCTTTATCAGTGTATACCTGTTTCCTGCTTTTCCATTACTTTCTATGCTCTTTACTCCAACTTTGTGCCTCTTGTTAACTGACTAGATCTGTGATCTTAAGTGTTTTGAACCAATGGAATAGAACAGAAACATTAATCTGCACTGAAAATGTCCTTAGCACCATTTATGTTTTAATATACTGTACTTTTTCCTTCATCGTTACAGGTTAAATAGCACACACTGCAGGTCTTTCACCTCTTTGTGTTCTGCTCATGATACTTCAGTGAGCAAAATACCAGAAATCTCACCCCTTTCCAAATCACTTATTAAATCACATTGAATTCCTTACAAGCAGTAAAGATAGTCATATCCCTACAAAAGATTTTTTATGCTACTGTATTTCTGACAGAAACAGATAAATCCATTCCATTTTTCTTCTGAAACATAAATTAACTTTAAAAATAATGAAAGGGATCAGTTATGAATGGGGCTAGCTGCTCAACCAAACTGAAATCACAGAATCACACAAAACCACAGACCTCTGTGATCATCAAGTTCAGCCTATGACCTAGTGTCATCATAATCACCTAGACAATGGCACTAAGTGTCACATCCAGACTTTTCTTAATTGTCTCCAGGGATGAGGACTCCATCATTTGCCTGGGCAGTCCATTCTAATGTCTGGTCGCACTTTCCATGAGGAAAGTGCTTCCTAACCTAAACCTCCTCTGGAGCAGCTTCAGGCCCAGCCCTCTCATCCTATCACTAGTTGCCTGAGAGAAGAGCCCAACTTCCTCCCTGTCTACAACTTCCCTTCAGGGAGTTATAGAGAATGATAAGGTCGCTCCTGTGTCTCCTCCAGACTAAGCAACCCCAACTCCCTCAGCCTCTCTTGCAGTCCTTTCACCAGGCTTGTTGCTCTCTTCTGGACCAGCTCTAGTACCTCAATATCTTTCTTGAAGTGAGTGGCCCAGCTTTTCAAGGAGGACTCTGTGAAAGATTGTGTTGAAGGCTTTGCTGAAGTCTATGTAGACCACATACATCCACAGTCTTCCTCTGTCAGTAGGAGTTAGCAGCTAAACATGAAAAGGACAAACTGTAGACCAATCCTCCAGAGTTACCACATGAAGAACAGCTCAGGAGTAGGCCACTGTAATGCAAATCAATCTTGATTTACCAGAGCTGTGTAACAGACCATGAGGCATCATCCCATCACATCACAACAGCATGGTTTTCCACCTCACCAGCTGTGCTACTGACCTTTAGATTAGGCATGTCACCACATTAGCTGAGAAACCACATTATCAATCACCACAATAATAATTGAAGTGTAGTAATCAGCAATACTCTCCTGGACTTTATTTAGATTCATTGCTGGTGGATCGGTGTAACCCAGGGTCTACTTCCCTGTTCAAAAAAAAAAATATCAAAGAAACTAGCTTTTTGCCTTGGTCTCTTTAAGATTGTTCCTTCAGGGTTGGTAATAGAAATTAAAACTTCCCAGCATGAGTTAGCCTTTAACAAAGCAATGAACATGTAGCAGATTTGAGCAGGAAACAGCTGTAGCAACACGGTAATAGACACTCTCCTCTGTGCAGCTGCTCCCCACTCTGCCCCACATCTGTCTGAACTGAGGGTCTTTGGCTCCAGCATCTGAGATGCTCAGGTACCATCTGGACTTCAGTGGCAGCAGCCCAAAGGGAAGAACTGATTTGAAAGTCAATGTCTTTACATCTTTAAATCCTTCCTCCATCTCTCCAAACTGATAACTGGTTTCATTCATTACTTTACCTCTCTGAGAACTATTGATTTTTAAAAACATGAAGTTTCTACTTGTTTGACAGAGTAACACTGACTGCAAAGAAAAAAGCACAGAAATGCTTTTTCTGTTTACTACCTCATCCAAAATTCTTCAGAGTTAATAGAAAATTACATGTGGTCTCAAATAGGCTCTGGGTCGGGTCTGAGAAACAAAAGGATATCAGTAGCCATAAATTATTTTTACACTATTTCATGCGGCATCCCACAGAGCCATGCTATAGTGTCTCAAGAAAGCAGTATGTAGCTCAGCCTATTCAGTGCTATGAGGACTCAGCATCCTCTACAACCATGGAAAACAGGAAACTGTAACACACCAAAAGAATAAGATTAAATAACATAGCCACAGGCTACAGACAGCAAATGAAGATGGGATCTAGAATTGGCGTGTGTCAACATGCAGAATCTGATGTTCCTGCTAAATTCACACACTACTTGGAGTTAATCTAAGACCAGAAGAAATGGGTTATTCTCTCAGTTTTGGCCCACTATCTTGTCTGTGACATTTCAGCTCCTGAGCCTCAATTTTCCTGCACAATGAAGACAGCCTTCATGATTTTCAATCCTTATAGAAACAAGGAGATGGATCCGTAAAACTGTTACCTTAGACTTGCAGAGGGCAAACTTTGGCCTGCTCAGGAGATTGATTGACAAAGTCCCTTGGGAGGCTGCCATGAAAAATATAGGAGCCCAGGAAGTCTGGACATACTTCAAGAGGGAACCCCATGTGCCACAGAATGAGCTGGCGGGGAAGACATGCAGTCTAGTTGAGCAGGGAGCTATTGAACTGAGGAAAAAAAAAAAAAGAGCATTTCAACTTTGGAAGGAGAGGCAGGTGAATCAGGAGGCATTTAAGAATCTTGTAAAATCATGAAGGAAGAGAATTAGAGATGCAAAAGCTCAGTTAGAACTTAATCTGGCCAAATCTGTTAAGGATAATAAAAAGTGCTTTAAAAATAAGTTAATCATAGAATCATTAGGGATCAGAAGGGACCTAGAAAGATCATCTAGTCCAATCCCTCTGACACAGCAGAATCACTTAGACCAAGTCACACAGGAACATATCCAGACAGGTCTTGAACATCTCCAGAGAAGGAAACTCCACA
>VZRI01004511.1:0-62332 GCA_013397515.1 Upupa epops
TTCTATGATTCTATGAATTTCTAAATGACCATTTTGACTTACTGTGATAGGAAATTGAAACAAAGAACTGAGAACATTTGAGGATGACAGAAGCCTCAAGTAATGTGAGTTCATGGAAAGCCACAATTTCCAGGTGACACAAGCAGCTGTTTTGCTATTCTGTTAGAAATCTTGCTGTGCCTGACACTGTTAGGCAGCCTGTGACCTTGGCTCTTTTGGATGTCTTGACTGTTTTCTGAATAGCTATGGAAAAACTGCCTGCTTCAAAAATTACCACAACTGTAGCTAAAAGCTCTGTGCATGCTTAAAGCAATTACTTGATTAATTTTGAGTATTTCTCCTATTATCATTATCCTAAGACAGGTTTTGAGGTGCAGCAAAATCACTAATGTGAACTATGTCCCTGCTTATGTAGGAAAGTTGGACTAGATGACCTCTGAAGGTTCCTTCCATCCTGAAACATTCTATGATTCTATGAGAAAATAAATTATGTGATTTATTGCATTTCATTCATTTCAAGGTATCCAGATGGTAAATCCTCTTCCTGGAACCCTCAGTTTTCCTGCTCTTACATAATGGATAATTGGAAATTACTGATTTGTGTTCAAATTCAGAGTACGAAGTACACCACATCCGTGGTACATAAGATCAACCACACTATCAGGATTCTGAAATGGTATGAAACAAAAATTGTCAAAGCTGTGTAAATTTTATCACAGTGAAATTTTTAGCAGTTTGCCCTAAGTAAAAATCTCAAAATGTTTTTGTTGTGTAGGGGTGGTAATGCACAACATCTATGCTGTGTCACACATGTCTATGTTTCTGGAATTCCTCGACAATGAAACAAATTCGAGAAGCTGCAAGAGCAACTCCAGAGGTAATATAGTAAATATAAGATGTAACAATGGGAATGAAGTTAGAAATTGTACTGTGAGAGGTAGGGGAAAACTTGCCAACACTAAGTACCTGAAATAACAAAGTTAAAAGTAAATGGTCAATAAAAAGGGTCAAACAACTCCCAGAATGAATCAGATCTTGGGTGGACCAATTCCCTTCATGACACCATCACAGCTAAACTTAGACATCAGGGCTCTGTTTGTGGTGAACAAGTGAACAGATGAGCCTGTGGACAGAACTGATCCCATACTGGCTGACCACAAGATCCACATTATCTACATGCAGTACTAAGTACTCTACTATAGTTTCCCTGAAATTTCAGGCCCATTTGTTGAGCATCACAATAGAAGAAAAGAAAGTGTTTAATATTTTTTTTTTTTAAACAAAATTAGACTCACTGACAAGTTAGAAAACTCCCTTCAAATTAGTATAATTAATGCAGCTGATAAAACATCTCTTCTCCGACCTGGTTTTACATCTTTATAATTTGTCTTGCATGACAAAGGTCATTCTAGAATTCCTCTGAAAGTCTTTCATTCTGAGAGGAATTTGAGGATACAGTACATTTAATCTTTGATCTTTATGTTTCTGGATATTTTCAGCAACAGGAGATCATGTTACATAACCTGAGGCTGAAATAAAACTTCATGTTCTACTTCCTCTCCAGACGAAAGAAAGCATGACTGTATGGAGGCAACATTCTGTGGGGGAGCTACGAATTTCACAGATTCATTCTCTCTGAATCCCCCCAGCAGAAAAAAATTTATGCAAGAAACTACCACTCAAACACCATCATCTTGCTTCCACTGAATGCACAGGGGGATTACTGGAAAGACAGTACCATAAACAAAGCCTGGGGGATGCTTGAAGGATTACAATGTGCGTTGTTGTGCAACAACCAGCTCTGATTTGTTCTTTTTCTTCCTTAGGAATTTCATTTATTTTTGGCTTCCTTTAAATATTTTAAGAAATTTCATCAGCAAATATTTAGTTTTAAACCCCCAGGAAAGCAATCTAAGTAACTAAGAAAAGACTAAAATTCACCTGGGTATGAGAAATTGGAAGGCAAAAATATCAAGAAGCAAAAATAGTGCAGCTCAAACCCAATTTTTCTTAGACCTCAGTGTGATCATGTACCAAATGTCACAGGCTGAGGAGGGCTAATGCAGCTCAGTCAGAAAAGGTTATAACTTTAAGCACAAGCACCCAACAAAGATACTGAGTAAAAATTATATTGTGTTGTTGGAAAACAACGTATCCCAAAAATCTCTAAGAAGCAGTGTGGATTGTGGGTTAGAACATTGAGGCAGCAGGAAATATATCTCAAGCCTAGTCCCAGAACATATGCACGTTATGTGCTTCAACAACATCTGGCAGATTCCAGTGTAAATTTACATGGAAATAAAACATGGAAGTAATTGAAAAACAATATGTTTTTAATTTTATTTTTACATATTGAGGTCTTCACAAGCCTGTTGTTTATCCAGATATACAAGTAGGACAGTCACACAGCTTGTTGAACTGAGTTCCAATGCTAACTTCTTGTTAACATTTGTTAGTAATTGTAGGGATTCCAGTGCAGAGCTTAGGATTCATCTGCATGAGCAGATAAACTTGTAAATTGGTTGCACCAAGAGAAGTTGCTGTTTGAATGAGTCTCAAACATATCTCCATATGTGCATCATATGTAAGGTGAAAGGAAGAAGGGAGTAGAATGCACATTTTATAACTATTTCTGAAGCTATACCATTTGTCTACTTACTTATTTTTGAAATTACACTAGTGATTGCTATGGTATTCTCACTGTCTGTGCATAACAATGCATGATCCATCACTAGGAAAGTGAGCACTGTGCTCCTTCTGTTCATGCTGTAAGACACCATTCCAAGCCTGCAGCCAAATGTAGCTGCTGTCAGGCTTCAGTGCTCCTCATTTATGAGCTATATAATTTTTCACTCACCAGCAACTGCCATTCTGCTGTTTTACATAGAAACTAAAGTACTAGTTTCTTAGACTGTCAAGTAGCAGGAAGTTTTTTACCTCTGCATGCAACCTATAAAGTTGTTTTAGGTTTGACTTTCTTTTCCAGATGTTTTACACTGACAACAGCTACAGGTCTTTTTGAAGGTGGGAAACAGTGTGCTTTTGTTTTCATCATATAGTTAATAACTGGCTGCTTAGAAATAGTTGCAGGTAAGCTGAGCTCAGCCCCATTTAACTCTCACAAGTAAAGCCAGGATTTAAACCAATCTATGGTCAGTCCATGCTCAGAGTTTGGACATTCTGGAGATAATATATTCTGTTTTGACATTAAGTGCATGTCTCCATATATGTATTTCATCTTGTCTCATAGGTCCTAACCAGAATTTTGGATTTTAAAATTCTTCAGTAGCAGTTTGGGCTAGTTGACAGAACACCATTTGACCTAGGTCACTGCCATTAATGTACAGGTTTCAGAAAACTGTATCTCTATCTCCAGGTAGGTGGTGAAAAATGGAAACTCTAGAGTAAGGCATGAGCAGAACTTAATAGATATTTTTTTCTCTTGGTGTGAGGTCTTGGATATTACACACAGTCATACATACGTGACTTTTGAGAAGCTATTAAAATCTCATAAATCCTATACATGAAAGATTAGAATTATTTAGATTAGAAGAATGTGGATACGTATTGAGGTACACTTTGTTTTCAATGATTTTTTGACTGTCAGCATTTTGTAACCATTTAAAATTTGTAAGACTCATATTCAATACTGTAGTACCTAGGCAAGCCAGTTGCCTCTAAAGACTGTGTTTTTCCAATGAGAAATGTGGAAGACTTTCAGTGACATTTTGTTTTATGTTCTTCACTAGATAAATCCATTCTGTTGCTGTGAGAAACTGTTACACTACCTGGAAAAGAGTGCTCAAGAATTCACATCTATGTCTATTAAAAAGAAACTTACAGGATTTTATAACTACTTAGAACAATTTTAAGTGCCACAAATGCATTTTTTACCTTGACTTGATACATTCCTTTAAAAAAAGACTATCGTGGACTTGAACTCAAGAGGTAAACAGTATCCTCATTCTCCTGCTGTTGGTTTGCCTGCAGACAGTGCCTGTTCTGTGTTCAGATTCCAAACTGATTCTGGTTTCTTAAGCATTTTGTCTTGCAGAAGCCAGGTTCAAAACTTCAGCAATGTGCAAATTAATCTTGTTCACAATCACAACTACATGTAAGAGCAGAAACATCCACTTGCAAAAGTAGGTGTTGCAAAACAGTCTAAGATGTGATTGGTGAGAAAATGAAATAGAAATAACTAGCTCTAGTCGAAGAGTTATTTTTATATGAGGAAAGGGGATGGAAAATGGTTTTGGGTGTATTTTGAAAGTCTTGATCTTTCTAGTAGGGTATTATTGAATATCCTAGCACTTTCAGGTAGAAAGAAAATCATTGGAGGAAAAAAAAAGAAGCTGACGAAGGGGCAAATGATTTTTAAAATTGGAGAAGAAATACAAATACTGAAGCAGAAAGAACTAGGTTATGTCTAAAATAGTAAATAAATGTAGATTTAAGAAAGTAGAAGGTGTTGGAGATAGTGAAAGAGAAACTATGAAAAATGGTAAACTGTGAGATGGTGTTCTAAAACTATATTTAATGCCAAGAGCAAGAGTAAGACAGGACACAGGCTTGCATGCATCTGGCCTGGAGGGAGAAACGAGACAAACAGGATGCCTAGTTTCAAGATAATATCTTAGAAAAGATGAATAATTTATAACCACTATTGTCTTTTGAAGTTGATCAGCTCAAGCTTAAGATACAAAAGAATTGTTTTAGACTACACATACCTTCTTGAATTTTTGGTTACGAGTTTCGCAGAAATCAAGGTAGCGCTTCTAGGTGTATGTAATCACCCTAGTCCAAATCCTACATAGTACTTAAAGGGGCTGCCCTTTTCAAGAGAAGACCTTTGAAGAACTATTTATTTCTCAGATGGACATATTCAGGATAATGTTCACAGCTACTACAAAGTGGGTTCCCCTGTGTCCATCCTGCATTGCATTATGAATACCACCACTTTGCATGTTTTCAGGCAACGAAGTACAACCTCTTAATCTTTTCTCAGAGTCCTATAACCCTAGTGGGGTTATAACACTGTGAATCCCATGGGTTTATGTCTTTTTAAGACTTTACTCTTTCCGAATTTACAAATGTTATGCCCTGGAAAGCTTTCAAAAATGAAGTGGATCCTAAACATTGTGTGACGTACAGAGAAGGATACATCCTGCAGGACTGTGGTGAAAACTGTGGATTGAGCTTTACCACGTAACTACTTGCACCCATAAAATCAGTATTTGCTTTGAAGGATCTCATGAGTTTTCTGGAAAGGATGTGAATGTGGAAATGCCATCCAGATTCCTTCAAGAATCTTGTATTCCCATCAGGCAAAGGCAGCATTCATTCTCCACAGTGTTGTGCTCAGCAGCAGAGCTCCCTTCTGGTTCAGCATTGCTGGCCTCATTCCACAGCAAGAACTTTGCCATTTGCATGCACATATGGCAGGTGGGAGAGAAAGGGTAGCCAGAGCCAAGAGACCATTTAAAATTCTTCATCAGAGTGAAAAAGAGAAGTCAGAAATTTGTGGGTTTGCCTTGACTTTCTGTTTTTCCTGTGAATATGACAGCAGCACTCTCAAATTGCATTCTCAACCATTCCCAGCAAAATGAATTTTAAACATTTTTGGTTTATTTCTAGAAGCAGAGTAAGTTTTAAAGAAGATAGCTAATGGTAGATTTTCGAAAATACATGTTTTACTGATGTAGTTTTCACCTTGTTTCTTGATCGTATCAACTCTATGCAGATAACTTTTAAGCAAAACTAATATTTGAAAATTTATTTATTATTGTGTTATTTATTGTTTAGTTGTATTACCATGAACTAGCAACCCTGTTCTTGGGTCAAAATTGCACTATCATAGAAACTAAAGAAAAAATCTTTTGGTACCCACAATATGTGAATTATAGGATTACAGCTTTGCTGTATCAAAAATAGTATTCCTCATTGCTTTCTTCCAAAAGGTCATTTTTTCTTTACATGTATTTTGACATTGCATTTTAAGTTTCGCACATGGGTAGTACCTTCAGCCTGGCATGCAGGTGGGCATGTTGACAATTATACATTTATCTGTGAAATGAAGAACTGTAACATAGTTTGACCTCTAAGAATGAAGAATTTGGAAGTGTTGGGCTGATGTTTGCCATTTGTAGAGATGCTGGGGTCAAATATTACTAAAAAATATTTCTACATTATTGTTTTTTTCCAAGTCTGATAGAAAAATTCCTAAAAATAATCAATATATACTGGAAAGATAGTCCCTTCTTAATTTCACACACCATATCCAAGCTGTCTGTCTGAACTCTCTGTAGCATAGCTGCTGTTCTTCAAACTACAAATAGGATGCTAAACATTTCTCAGATTATTTCAATTGTGTCCTGATTTTAGTTTAATACCTTGTATTCTTTTTTATGACTTTTTTTGCTAGTAGACTTTGGGTGTCATATGGAGGCTGGAATTACCATGGCCCTTGAAATACAGTTAAAATGAAACAAATAATGAATAGCCCTTTTTTCTAAGCATCAAAAAAATCAGTAGTTAAGCTTTTAATAAAAAATCAAGAAGCATAATGCCTGTTTCTCTAAAAGAAATCAAGGTTGTCTTCTTTCAGGCCATTTGTTTATGATTCTGAATATACTGATGAATGATAACTATTCAGACAGATGTTGCAAATTGTCAAATAAAGACAAAGGTGAAGGGATTTGAGGGACTGTCCTGTGATGCTTCTCTGTTTTCTTTCACATCAGACACTCCACACGCTCTTCATCCCAAGCAAAAAGGGGTATTTTGGGGATTTTTGGACACCAGAGAGAAGACTTAGAGAACACCTCTAAGGAAGGCTTCAGCTGCTGGGAAACCTTAAATGGATATCTACATGTTTATTAGACAGTAGGGCACGCTGCCATTAGATGCAGATGTATAAGAATTGTTTCAAAGAACAATTCAATTTTTATTTTATTCTCCCTAAAGAAATTCTCTTATCACACCAGGAAGCAACACTTATACTTTAAAGGATGTGGTAGTAGGAATGCGGGAATCCTCTATGGTATCTTTCCTCTCTGGACCAATGGTGGGATTCACTCTTGGCACATAAAATGAACCCGTTCATATGGCCAGAGAACTGTCATGCTTTCACGCTTCAGTATTTAAAGTGTTGATGTTTTCCTCTTTCAATTTTCTCCTCTGACTTATATAGCCATTTTAATACTTGTAAGTAAGAAATTCTCTCAGCAAAACTCTGTGCTTTTGAGCCAATAGTGATACAGTGTCCCTGTCAAAAGTGAAGGACATTATAGATTTCCTATATCTATACTTGAAAATTGACTTAGAATCATGGAATCATATATTTGTTCATGTTGGAAAAGACCTTCAAGATCATTGAGTACAAATTATTGTCTTCTGCAGTATTGCTAAATCTAGTTATACAGCCTTGACAATTCTTATTTTCAAAAAATACTAGCAGAAAAAATAAACATTACTTCTTTTCATATTCAGTAATATTCTTGCTTTTCTCAGCATGACAATAAATTATGAGAGGTATTCAAGAACTCTGAAGTCATAGCTCAAATCTGTAGCACTTGTGCAAACCTAGCTGGAATGATGGTTTGGTCCTTCTGAATGGCCCTGCTTATTGCTACTGTACTTGTGCAACCATAGTTAAAATGTGGAGTTACAAGGTCTTCACTGTATACTTCTGATGCTGGAGCAATCTACTGTGTCTGTTCTAGACCAGCAGTTTACACATGATCTAAGAAAGGAAATTTTGGTGAACTGTTTGGTGGCTTCACACATTTTTTTGTTTTTAAAGAAATGGGTAATGTAGAAAGTCACTACCAGTTCCTCATTGATTCTGTATTTTTTAATTTGAATAACTGGGGAGGAGAAGTTAAATAAGGTCAAATTGTTACATGTATCTGTAATTTGAATGTGTAGGGTGTAAACTCATCTGAGGGTTTTTGGAGTGGGGAAGGAAAGAGTCATACGTGGATTTTTTTTTTTTTTACACTGTGCAATCACAGAACAGAAGTGATCTTTAAGACTGTTACCTATACAGTCTGACTCTACTTCACCCTCAATCTCATACTCTACAATCAACAGGAACACGTTTTCATATTCTACAATCAACAAGAACACTCATTTGTTGTGTTTTGATAATTTTCTGAATTCTTAGAACTATACAACATGAAAGTACAGCTATTTACTGCTTAGTTTCATGACTATTTCTAGTCAATAGCATCAAGACACACAAAGATTGATGTGGTACTTTAAGCACTAAATCTTGAAAAATATTTTAAAATTCTCTTACGTAGGGCATGATACAAGAAATTATTATTACATAAATTCTATCCTGCAGCTCTTTTGTCTTAATTATGCAGTCTTCTTGAGAGCAGTAAAGAACTTACTTAATAAACTGTCTCACTTTAGGAGACAAGTGCCTTATTTATAACTTCTAAAATGTACATCCAAATCAGGACAATTATGGCTTGTTCAAAAATCAGCATTAAAACATACGATATTTACAATTAGGAATTTGGCTTAACAAAAAAAAAAAGAGGGAGTTGATGTTTGTGAACAGTGGTGTCATGCTAACATTGTGCAGCTACATTCAGCTGTGAAAATGTGTGGTCAGCTTTAGTAGATGGTTTAATGGAATTGTAGATCACATGTATCTAAAACAGTAAGTAGAATATTTTCTAATCACAAGGTACTGTAGAGTTTTAGAGGATTGTACATACATTTCCATTTAACATCCGTCTATTTTCATCTCTCCTGTTTCATTTGATATAAAAAATTAAAAATCAAAGCTGGCTGGGAAGGTCTCTTTAAACTTAGTGGTGTTAAATCTATTTAATTTGCTTTTTAAGTGAGACATTTGGCTGTATTTCAGTATTCTCAGCTCTCATCAATGCCACCTGAATTAGATACTTCTATTACACAGACTTGCATGTTTTGCTTACACTCAGTCTTTCAATCATATCTATTCAAATACAGTGACAACCTCCCCCAAGAAAAGAGCATCTTTGATCACTAGGTTACTAAAGTTGCAGTGTAATGGCATGAGGTTGAGAAGCTAGAAATGGCTCTTGCAATAAGAAGTGATTTAACTGTGTAAGACCAGAGACATATGTTTATTATTTAGAACTTGCATGCTCCACAGGCAAATCCAAATTTTATTTTGGATGAGCTGTCCCTACACTATGCACATTATGAACATTAAGTGGCCATCACCTTCAAACATCCTTAACCAATTTGCTTTCTCCACCAAAAGAGCAGGAAGATCAGTAAAGTAAAGCCAAGGGAAAAAACATGCAAGAAATTATCTTAAAATCATTGTACTTTAAACATAGTTTTTGAACAGAAAAAGGATCTAGAAGTGTTAGTGAGGGAATTGTCCATCAGTGTTATGCTGATCAATGTATGAGTTAGAGATATGAACTTGTGACTCTAGAGCTGAAAGGCTGAGGTGCTCAAGAACCCTTCAATCAGTGGGTTGCTTGAAGTGTAATTATTTAAACAACACAATAAAATATTTCTTTATTTTAAATTAACAATTTTAATATGTTTATGTGATGTGAAGAAAAACCTTCAAACAGTTGCTTAACATCCAGACTTATGCTAATGCTAAGGCAATTGTGAATATACATTGGTTCTTTAACGACAAAGCTCTCGTGTCTAAACCTTTTGAAGCAAATCGTTCGTTACAGCTGGTTCCAGTTGCAAAGAATGGAATTGCAGTGATTTTCTCTTGTGCTATTGCAACAGTTTCTATGAAAATAAATCAGGGAATGGAGTATCATGATTTCATTACCAAATAGGAACTTAAAAAGAGAGTTGGGAAGTAATGTGCTTTGTGCCTCTGCAGCATCAGTACTTATGAAAACATTCATGGAGTCATTAGAGGCATCATGAAAAATTGTATGCTCGCTTGTTTGCAAGAAGGGCTTTACAAATCAGAATAGCTGTTTATTTGCTGATTTAATCATAAAACTAAAAACTTTCAAAATTTAATTTTTTTCTCTATTTTTGTTCTATAATTTAACTTTCCTAAAAAAGTATATTTCTTTTTCCTTGTGATTTCTTTCTTGCATTTTTTAAGGCATTGTTCTGCTACATCAATAAAACTTTATTACAAAATTGATCTTGTGTTTAACATCTGTGCTTTTGCAATTATCATGCATCAGGTTCAGCGGAAATACATGTAAGATTCTGCATTAATCCTATACTCTGTTCGCTTGCATGTTAATCCTTTCTATCCTTGCTTGATCTCTCAAAGCTCAGCTTAAACTGCAGCAAGACATGCTTTGAGGTATGACAAATCTTCAGAAAGAGAAACTCCGTAAAAGAACATTGTTTCAATTGGGAATTCATATTGGAGTGAGTTGAAAGGGATTTCAGCCCCTAACAACCCTTTTCTTCAAGGATAATAGTGATTTCAGTTTGCTGGAATGACTCAATTGACATTGAGTCATGGAAAAACTGACAGTAAAAACACGTCTGCTTTACTATCACTAGAATTCTAATAAATTCTTTAATCCCTCTCAAAAGATAAAACATAACTATCAGAGAGGCTTTCAACTCTATGCAGTAAGTTAGAAGCAGGCAAACTTGAATGACTAAACCTGAAGCTATACAGATACAGACCTGAGAGAAAAGTTTTTGCATTCTTCTTTCAAACTCTAAGAGTTTAAAATGTATTGATTGCACTGGAATGGGGGGAAAGGGTTTCCTTCCCATTAAACCTTGAAGTTTGTCACTCTGAACATGATAACAAAGTTAAGGAGTCTTTCAACTCTGGATGCTTTTTGTATTAACGCTTGGATCCACAGGTCTTCTTGCTGGATATGTTATTTGCTCCTCAGCCTATACAGTGGTGGTGGCATATATTTTCTTAGTGCTTTGCTGTCCCAGGAATTGGTCCTTAGCAATTTCAAAACCAACTACAGAAGAGATGATGGACAGAGAAGTCTTTGGGTGAATAAAGTGGGAAGATAACTGTGCAGGGTTTCTCAGATCTTTTAGGATGCTGCCAAGGGCTGAAAGGGCCAGCACAGTAGAGACCCAAATGCAGTTGACTCCTAGTCCTTCTTGGCCATTACAGGAGAGGCCTCTGACCTTTCTGCCTGCAACTCATTGTCCAGTTTCTCAGGAAGCCTTCAGTCTGTCCCAGTTGTCTTTTCTTGTCTCAACGCATTTATATAAGGACAAATGGCTATAAGTTGTTCTGATGTGGCAGTTCTGGAAAAGTACACCTACATAGATGTTAGACATCTGCATGATGTGGAGGAACCAAAAAGCCTGCTTACTGAATTAGTTCAGTTAAGCAGTCATGTGAAATTGTCTATAAATACTCTTTTGTCACAGTTAACCAACCTGGATGAGGAAACATGGAGTGTGCAATTTGCAGGTACTACTATTCTGTGCCTAGTCACTGGATCACAATCTTTAAACAATGATGTTCTTTAATTCTCAGAGGGATCTCCCTGATAATGCTGTATGCTATAATTAATGCACACTAGAACCTTCATCTGAGGCTGTCAGGGATTTCTAGGTACAGTGGCAATACACCTATAGTGATTTTTTAAAGACAGGACTATTTCCCAATACAGTTTTTCAAATACTGCCAAATCATAATTTGACTTAATGAAGTTGAGTAGGGAGAAATCCCCTGTGATTTTTTTGAGCATTAAAAACCTCAGGGGACCCCTTGCTTGCCAACAGTTCAATTCATTGTGATACAGCATTGAAATAAAACAAGTCTGTGGATATGTTCTTTTCCACAAAGTAATAGCCCTTGACCACATTTTCCTGATAAAATGGAAACCAGACCCAAAATTATTAATTTGGCTTAATAGAGGCATAGCAGGAGAAATATTTAATTACCAAACATGACACTATTTATTGATTATGAGCAATACACTGGCTGTACTACACAGTTACAGTTGGCTCTGTAAAACACAGGATAGGAAGAAGGAATTTACAGATATTGGCTTATCACTCTTGTGGATTCTGTGCAGTTTGTTAAATTGCTTTTTATTTATTAGTTGTATAATGCTTTTCTATCTAATTCAGGATGAGGTCTGTGAATAAGCAGTAGACATGTTCTGGTCGTAAAATTTAAAATACCCAGTCACAGAAATGAACTGATTATCAGAAGCTCCATCTGTCCTGAATAATCACTTATAGACAAAATGTTTTGTATAGTACAGTATTGTCTGTGCTCAAAAACACTGGAATAGTGAGTAGAAAGGCTGTTTGCTGAGAACACCAAATCTTTCTCTGGTATTTGCACACAACACTCAGTAATGCATCCTAGAAAAGGTGGGGTTTGCAACAGATGACAGTCTCTATCCTTGTGTGTTTGTGGACTACTATGTCCCCTGGAATATTTTTACCCAACTTTTTATATTTGTGCATTACATTAGTTCCTTGCCAATCTTTCACTTGTTATTTACAGTAAATAATCATATATGGTTAAATTGTCCTGATGCCACAGTACCACACGTCCCTGATCGGTGTCATCCACTCATTTGTCACATTTTGCTGATCTTATACATCTATATCAAAGATCACAAAGCATACCTTTCTCTCTATCAAATCTGGGTTTAGAGTTTTCTCTAGAAGAACTTCCTTGAAGTCTTTCCTAAGCAATAGTCACCTTTATTCTATCAAGTGATTCTACCTAAGCTCTATAATATTTTCATTTTGACATCAAACATTTCAAGAACAACAGGATTTGCTGATATCACAAGTGACAGACTTGCTGGGCTATGTTGTCACCTAATTTGTGTCATAGCTTTAATCCACAGTAACTATAAAAGACCATAAATTAGATCCATAATACAATATTTAAAGCAAAATAGAATTGCCATTCATTTTAATTAAATTTATTATGCAATACTAAACAAGAATATGGGGGATGGACAAGTATGTCCTGTGTTAGAGCTGTTATTTGGCTTTATTCTCTTTATTATTGCTACTTACTCTATGGCACAACTCTTTATCTTTTTATGCTGTGTCCATTTTCTGCCTTATTTGCCAGCTTGCTTTATATTTGTCCTCTGTATGGACTGTATGTCTAACCAATTACACATCACTAAATAACTGAAGATATTGTAGGTATAACTGAACAGTTTAGTAAAGCAACTGGCTTTACTATGTAATCTCATCAATAGGTTTGAAGTAAAATTGTAAATCTGGTGCTTTTTTTCTGAGGACTGCTCATGGCAGCATCCATCCAAATTGCAGATGTTCATGATTTTTTATTTGCTAGACTTTTCCATTACTTCATCCCCTCTTTAATTGGAGAAATCTCAGTACCATTCACTGTGTGGGGACTTACACTGTGAGCTCAAATGTCACACAAGACATGTAGTTTATTAACAAATCTTCAAGGTGCACACTGTTAGAGCAGTAATTATGAATATACGTCAATAAATCTCATTTTATAAATGTTGTAAATGAACTGTAGTGGTTTAAGTAACTCGTGTGACATTAATTCTTAATATACACTTTTACTGCAAATTATACAAACTGTTGGATATTTACACAGCACATTTTGTAATGAAAACAGAAAAGAGGTAGCATCAAAGGTACAGATTATTTAGTGATTTTAATGAAATGTTCATAGGGCAGAAAGTTGAAGGTTAACTTAACAGTCCCTACTAGTAGTAGACAGAGGATTTCATTAGCTAAGTCATTTCTTATGACTTGGTCTGAGACTTTTGAGGAACACTACTGCTCGCATGTGAATGTTGAGTTTGGAGAGAAACAAGCTGACAATTCAGGAGGACTCACTTCAAATAAGAGAAACATCCAGGAGAGTTTGTGATATTCCAGTTGCTTTTTTTGTGATATTGAAATTTGCTAACTGATTGGGGATAGAACTGTGGCATTTGGCTCTTTCAGTTAATCTGATATTTATGCAGCACATGAAAAGGAAAAGCATCTAATAAATACAGTCACTTCAGCAGATCTGTTATATCCTGTGAAACTTCTCTCAGAGAGAGTTCTTGGCCTTCTATGCCTATAACTCAACACAGTTCTCCAATGTTCAGCTATGGCATAACAGAGAGAGGATACAGAGATTTTAGTGACCAGGACTCAGCCTTTCTTTCTGATTCTCTTACCTTCTCCAGTCACTAAGTGAGCAAAGCCCACAAGGAAGGACTGGTGTATTAGTCACTGGAAAGCAGGAAGCTGGAAGCAAGAACTTGTTTTGACACTGAGTAAATGAAGATATGGAAAGTTTACTTCAGCTTCAAGTTCCTTTAAACTACTCTCAGGCTCCTTCTGTTCTGTAACCATTCAATCTCATTGCAGCAATTCCTACTTCTTGTGTTCAGGTTTCTCTGGTTTTTGTTGTCATCTACATTCAGTTTTGGGAAAGAGTTCTTGCATGTCTCTGTCAAACACCTCAGTAATATTTCCATTGCCTCCTCCACTTTAGCTCAGCTCACATGCATACTGAAGCACTGGTAGTGCTACTCTCACTTGTTTGTACCGAAATTCAATTATATGCAGTACTGCAATTAGTTACAGAGATTCTTGAGACTTGTTTTGGCCATATACACACATTTCAATGTTTAACTCAAGTACTCAGGCTGCACCTTAATTTGCTAATAAAACTATAAGCTTGGAGTATTTTTTTTGTCTTCTTTTGGGAAAACTATTGAAAATAGGTGAATGTAAGAGATTAATCAAATAGAGACTGTTGGTTTGGCTGAGGAACACTGGACTTACTATACTTCCTGGCACACTAGTACAGCACTCAGGTAAGCAGTGAACAGTAAACTTGGCTCTGCCAGCTAAATCAAAATCTGTGTATGCAATACAGGCAATTCATGACAATCCTTATTGTGTTGGGGTTTTTTCCAACTTTATAATTCTTTAGATACTGCATAAAGATCAGAACAGAATCTGATTTTCTTGCATAGCTGTGGTCACAAAAATAAGAGATGCAAGGACAATCAAACATAAGATAACTGCAGCAGCAGAAATATGCACACAGGACATTTTTCCTAGGTTTTATACTTAGCAGGTCTTCGAAGGCAGCTCACTGGGCTGAGTAAGTATCATTAACATTTCTTCTTAGTAATCAAGTGATGACTACAATGACACTATAAAGTGCATACTAGCTGCCAATTACTGTTTAAAATGTAAATTGATATGGCTGGTGAGTGGCAAACCTACTGATGCCTCATTAAAGGTGGTGCTTCAGGTGGGTGCTGCAAACTGAAATGTCTATCCCCAGGAAAAAGGTTTCCTTTGCGTGAGACAATATTTTTTTTCTTTCTCTGTTTACTGCTCTTTTCCTAGCATGCACGTTCTTCACATGAGCTGGTAAAGCTAGAAGTTTTTATTCACTAGTGCAAGATCTGCTGAAACAGCGGATATGAAGCTTATAGAATGTTAAGATTTTATTACTTCCTATCACTGTCCATAAAAAAGTTTCTCAGAGAATGGCTGAGGCAGAAAATGAAAGGAACAGACCAAAGACAAAAACTCATATTAAAGGTAAAATAACTTATTTTAAACATGGGCAGGATAAGACTGTCATCCTCGTTTGGGCGGGGCAGTGAATTTGCACTTTACCTTTTGCAGAGCCTGTCTCAGATGAGTTGCATTGCTGTTTTAGTTTTTGCTTTGAAAGAAATTCCACCATATCATGTGCAATAGTGGTTATGAGCAGCTATAGCTCACACATACACTGCTCTCTTGTCTTCTTTTTATTTACCTGGAAAAATGAGGGAGGTCAAATGCTCTCAATAGCTGACTTATTTAGTCTTCCTCAGCTAAAATGGTGGAAGATGCCATAAGGCAAATATAGTTACAGTGAGAGGTTTCATTTCATTTTTGCCCTCTTCATAAGACTAGTCATGTCCTGGTACTTAACATCCAGTGATTCAGGAGATGAAACTTAAAGTAATTCACTGTCTCTTTGCTTGCTCCCCAGTGTAATGCACAGCTGGCTCCTCTCAACTCTTGTGTATTATAGACTCCTTTTGATTATAACAACAGTGTTATAATCAGAGCAATTAAATGGTTTGGGATAATTCTGAAGTCAGAATTAATCCAGATGTCTGAATTTAAATCAATGTATTTGCCAGAACAATAAAATAAGGTAAAAATCAAAAGCAACCTGAAAGAAAAACTACTTTCATTTCACTGTTCTTTTGTAGGTAAGAACTCAAAGGTACTTAGATCCTAACAAGTCTATCTGTCTGGATGGGATTTATCCCAGGGTACTTAAAGACTTGGTGCAAGAGCTAGATAAGGCACTTGCCATCATTTATCACCAGTCTTGAATAACTGGGGAGGTGTCAGATGACTGGAGGTTGGCCAATGTGGTGCCATCCACAAGAAGGAACAGGAGGATCCAGGGAACTTCAGACCTGTCAGCCTGACATTGGTGCCTGGCAAGGTTATGGAGCAGCGCCATCGAGGTACTCAGCAGGTACAAGACAACCAGGAGGTCAGACACAGCCAGCATGGGTTTAGGAAAGGAAGCTCCTCCTTTCTGGGACTGGATGACCAGTGAAGCAGATGAGGGGAAGGCTGTAGTTGGGGTCTACCTAGACTTCAGCAAGACCTGGAGAAGCTGGCAGCCCATATCTTGGATGGGTGCACCCTCCACTGGGTTAAGAACTGGCTGGATGACAAAGCACAGAGAGTGGCTGTGAATGGTGCCATATCCAGTTGGTGCACAGTGACCAGCAGTGTCCCCCAGACACAGTTCTATTCAGCACCTTTATTGATGACCTGGCTGAGGAGATCAAATCTACCCTTAGTAAATTCACAGATGACACCAAGTGGGGGGGGAGTGTTGATCTGCTGGAGGGTAGGAAGATGCTGCAGAAAGATCTGGACAGGCTGGATCAGTGGGCAGAGGTCAATGGGATAAGATTTAACAGGGCCAAAGGCAGGGTCCTACACTTTGGCCACAATAACCCCCAGCAGCTACAGGCTGGGGGATGAGTGGCTGGAGAGAGGCCTGGCAGATGAAGACCTGGCTGGTTGACAGCTGGCTGAATAGGAGCCAGCAGGGTGCTTGGATCAGTACTAGTCTGGCTAGCAGGACTAGGGACGTAATTTTCCCCCTTGACTGGGCACTGATGAGACCTCCTCTCAAGTAGTGTGGGCAGTTCTGGGCCCCTCACTTCAAGAAAGAGATTGAGGTACTGGAGCATGCTTAGAAGAGCATTGAGGCTCAACGAGGCTGGGGAAGGGACTGAAGGGAAAGTCTGATGAGGAGAGGCTGAGGAAGATGTTGTTTAGTCTAGAGAAGAAGAGACTCAAGAAGGATCTTCTCCCTCTCTACAACTCCTTGTAGTTACTTGGTGATCAGGGTCTTCTCCCAGGCAACTAGCACCAGGATGAGAGGGCAAGGCCTGAGGCTGCTAGAGGAGGATTAGGTTGGATGTTAGGAAGATTTTCCTCACAGAAAGGGTGATCAGATACTGGACTGGATGGCCTAGGGCAGTGGTGGAGTTCCCATCTCTGGAAACATTTAAGAAAAGACTGTCTATGGCCCTTAGTGCCCTGCTCTGGCTGATGTGGTAATGTCATGTCATAGACTGGACCTCATAATAGAGTTCTTTTTCTGCCTCAATAATCCTGTGATTCTGTGAAGGGATATCATGCACATACAAGATATTAATAAATGCTTCCTCTTTGCCCCTTTGTAATATTCACTGATTTTTTTCTACTGAGAAATAAAACAATACATATGTGTGTATAATAATTTATTTTCTTGCTTAGGGTTAAAATTGCTAATTTTATTAAACACTGAGTACTTCCTCATTTAAAATTTTCATTTCCACTTTTCATTTCCGAGGGGCTAGAAATATGCAGGAAATCATCTGAGACTTACTTATGAGACAGTTCTCTTCAATGAGAGTTGAACATGGCTTGTTTGAAGGAACAAAATACACTTGGAGCTACTGTAGTAGACAGATTGTGTCTTTAAATTTAACTTATCTGCACTTTCTGCTTCTGGAAGTTGGAAAGGGATTGTAAAATATTCAAATTGATATCAGGTCAACTGATAGTGGCTCAGCTCTGCTCTTTTCACCATTGAAGCAGGATAGCAAGTTCTATTGCCCACCTAACCCTTGTAGTAATGGCTTTCTTTTGACAGTTCTAGGCATTCCTTGGAGGACAAGAATGGACAGTAGACAGTCAATTCTGGTTTTTTTTTAGTTGTTTTTCTGAAATACTAAAGCCAGTGTGGTCTATAGGCATTTTAAAAGCCTCTAATTGTTCTGTGGATTACTGGTTTCTTTATCCTTTCTGTTAGAAGATCCTAAATGTATCTGAAAGTACATCAGTTGTCTTACCTGAAGTAGTCTTCACCACCTCTGTTGTATTTCTTAATCCTGTAAAGGAGAACTGGTAAAGCCTCCAGGACCTGGTGTCTCCCACCTCCACTGAGCTGCGCTTCCACTGGTAAATTATTTCTTCTCTTGGGTAGCCATCTTATTGCAATGGAAAATACAGAATGCCTTGTTTCATAGTCATTGCTAGGATTTCAGTGTACTTTGGGCAGTAAAACTACTATTTTATATTTGTGAAAAAACTGGAGAAGCATGCTGCAAGTAAAATATAAATATGCTTTTCTCAAGCTACTTAGTAGTGTCTTTTATTTAGTACCATATTTTATTGATCATAAATTCAAATAACCCTTGAGACAAATCTTTCAAGACAGAGTTTTTCACTTTTGTGAAGCCAACAAGATGTGGTTTTGCCTGTCCTGAAGTTATGACAAAAATTTCCACAGCTGGATCAGAATTTCACACCTTCATCTGATTGCAAGCAGTCAAACTATTGCCTCCAACTATTGCAATAATAAAATACCCAGGTGCAAATATCAGGGCATAAGATCTGGACGCTGAGAGTAAACTTTTCTACTGTTATGCTAAGATAGGGATTAATTGCACAGATCCTAGAAATCCTATCTTTTTATATCTATATTCAGTTTCACATGTGAACATATCTGATTCTTTTACTTGAAAACGATGTAAAATTAAAATTGAGAACCATTAGTCTATGTCTAGGTAAGAATGCAACCCTCACTGGCACTATGTATGTAAATATAAATTATAAAACATGGTTCAATGTGGATCAGAAAAGAAATATTTCTAAGCAAGTTACTTACAGCTTGAAAATTCCAGAGGACAGGAGTGGGCATCCATTGGGAAGTTGTGTAACTGCAGCTGACACTCAGCATCAATTGTCAGCCTGAGGAGAAAGAGATCGGAATATACAGAATGCACTTGAAAAGTGTGTTCTGAGTTGCATAATGGCAAGCTAAGCAAGATTCTTACTAGTATGGCACCTGACTATGACATACTGAAGACATATAATTAGAAAAAGCAAAACTGAACTATAAATATGTATGTCTTACTTTGGATATTCCAAGCATCAGAATATCCTGGTTGCTCATAAACAGTGTTTGTGTTTTTTTCACTTAAGATCTGATCATCGACTTTCCCGATTCTGTGACAGAATAAGCTATTAATGTTCTGTTCCTTCACATCCTAAGTGGCAGCATTATTTATGACTGACAGATCTGTAAGTCAGGTCATCTCATGAGCTGTGATAAATGTCTATGTTACAGAGTACCAAAATGTGCTAAGGAAATGTATTTTATGTGGCAAAAATCCTACTTCAGAAATGATGGATGGCAGTCTCAATTTAGCCATCTGCATCCTAGACAGACATCTAGGCTGAGCATCAGTAGAGTTTCCTGTAGTAGGTGCTACAGATCAGATAGCTGTCTGTACTTTTAGATGAGAGGTATCCCCTGAACTACCTGCTAAAAATTATCCATTTTCATTCAGTTTTATTCATGTAATTGCTGCACAGTAATTGTTGCACATGTAATTGTATACACAGTATAGACTGGACAGTAAACTTAGCATGAGTCAGCAATGTGCCCAGGCGGCCAAGAGGGCTAATGGTGTCCTGACTTGTATCAGGAATGGTGTGGCCAGCAGGGAAGGAGAGGGAGGTTATCCTCCCCTTGTATTCGGCTCTGGTTAGACCGCACCTGGAGTATTGTGTTTAATTCTGGGCCCCTCAGTTTAGGAAGGATGTCGAGGTGCTGGAACGAGTCCAGAGAAGAGCAACTAGAATGGTAAAGGGCCTGGAAGGTAAGCCCTATGAGGAGAGGTTGATGGAGCTCGGTTTGTTTAGCCTGGAAAAGAGGAGGCTCAGGGGTGACCTCTGTAACTACCTAAAAGGTGGTTATAGTCAGGCAGGGGTCGGTCTTTTCTCCCTGGACACTG
This sequence comes from Upupa epops, assembly GCA_013397515.1. Taxonomy (NCBI): domain Eukaryota; kingdom Metazoa; phylum Chordata; class Aves; order Bucerotiformes; family Upupidae; genus Upupa; species Upupa epops. Next base: position 20,280 of record VZRI01004511.1, read on the forward strand.
GAGACAGGACAAGGGGTCACAGTCTTAAGCTCCATTGGGGGAAGTTTAGACTTGACATTAGGAAGAGGTTTTTTACTGAAAGAGTGATCCAATTTTGGAACGGGCTGCCCACGGATGTGGTTGAGTCACCATCTCTGGAGGTGTTTAAGGTTAGGCTGGATGAAGTGCTGAGTGGCATGATCTAGATGTCAGATGTTAGGGTAACTTGGTTGGTTTTAGGTTGGACTGGATGATCTTTAAGGTCTTTTCCAGCCTCATCATTACTGTGATACTGTGATACTGTGAGACAGCCCCAGCCCTGCCATGAGCAGCATGATACTCAAACTTCAGAAAGGAGGGAGGAAGTGCTGTAAGAGAGAGGAGAAAAAATATTGGAGTGATGTCTATTTGTTCCATGGTTAATTAAGAAAATGGTAGGTTTCCGGGTTTTTGCTGCTACCTGGATGTCCAAATGAGCAACACTGTAAGCTGGTTTTGTCTCCTGGTTTCTATATGTAGGTGCTGTGTGCAAATGACTCCCCATGTCCCATACTGTGGGATGCATAGGGATGCTATAATCACTAGCCACAAAGTTACTGAGGTCAAAAGGAAGACTTTCAGCCTTAGAGATTTAGGAACAAATCTGATTTCTTTTGAAGCTAAGGAAAATTCTGTTTGTATCACAGGACAGCTGATTCTGTGTACTGATGTCATTGTCCTTTCTCTTATCATTTCCTTCATCTTCAGTTTCATAGTATGTCTATTTTTTTTTTTATTTATATTGCCTACTCAATGGTAAATACACTTAAGCTCATTTGAGTTTGGGATAGGCTCATCTGGTTTTTTATTTGTTTTCTCTTAGGGAATTGAGTAGATTTGATTATCTAGCATGAAGCACAACCCAGATCTTCATAATCTCCAGGCATGGAGTTTTCTGGACAACCTGTAGCACTGTTTGACACATTGACTGTTCTCACCGCAATGATCACACAAATAACTGTTTCTGAGACCCACCAGATAAGACTTTTCCTGATGAGGGAAACTGAAGGGATGGACAAGAAAGGTAACAGAATCCAGATAGAGAAGTGTGTAACTCGGTCTACATAAAACATTTCAAAAGTGGACCTAGGATCTTCTTTATCAGACCTTGATTTTATCAAACGTTATCAAACTTTGATTTGTACTGGATTTCAGTTATGATCAAGCTCTTATCTTCTCTGGTGGTGTAATATATAATGAAAGTAAAATAACTGTGAAAGAAAACTCCTTTTTCTAATTCAGACATTTGCAATGTTAAAAGATTTTCTTAACCAAAGATCTATTCATTACAGTGGCAATGAGTGCACTTTTCACATTCAAGAAGTGTCTTATGGTCACTGATAATAGGATATTTGCACTGTTACACATTGCATATTCTACACTTTAATGCAAACATACGCACGAGTTAATTACTGAAAAGACACTTTTAAAAGGTCTGAAAAGGAAAAGATATACACTGGGAAATCTGGAGAGAAGTGTATCACATTCAGATTAATAAAAATTTTGGTGGAATGGGGCATTTCTGTAGGTTTTGTGTTAAATGACTGATATGGAAATTAAAATCTCTGTTTTCATACTGTATTTGAGGAATGAAATGATTTTGCAGGGTGAAACGTCATCTATTTAAATTGTAATCAGTTCAGAATAAGGCAAATTTGATGTATATAGTACTTCAATTTATATCAAGGATATTTCAAATTCATCAGTTTAAACCAATAAGAGTGTCAAAGGCAATATACACCAAAGCAGTGGCAAACAATATAAGATATGTGAAAATGAAGATTAATTACTATAGCAATACTTATAAACTGAATGCAAGCAATATCTTCTAAAGAATTTCCTTTTTTGGGGATGTATGCATGAGTAAACAGGAAAGAATCAGTGCTTTTTCCTTCAGGTTGGTGTCAATTGACCTGAATTCACAGGAAAATTCTCTTTGGCTTCCTTAGAAAAACCGAAATTAAAGTCAGGTATATATACCTCAATGTGTACAACACTCTGCCGTCATTCCAGATCCTGAGCATCCTATTTGGAGTTGTTATCCAATGAGCATCAGCTTTCTTGGAATTTCGGAAAAACGTGTCTGGTATCCAGATTTTCCCAACCATGTTGCTGTTTAATCTGAGCACTTTTATAGTGCTGTTGAACTTCAGACGTCTGTCATACCACGTTTGGGCGAAAAATATATCAATCGTATATTCCTGTTGTGTTAACCAGAAATAGTGATGAAAATACAGCACTCAGCATTTCATATAACTCCTGGTATGCTTTCTTTAATTTCATATGAGAAGAAAATGAGCCACAAAAGGTGACACTAGAACTGATAAAAACTTCTCTCTTTTTTTTTTTTTTTTAACAACTTTTGAGGGCATGGTTTAACAAAGATTATTGTTTGAAAACTATTTCTTTGATAATTTTCCCACTAGCAGGTGAAACTGAGATGCAACTGAGTGATACATCAATAATAATACTAATGAAATATCTAAAACATATGCATATAGCACAACATCAAAACTAATGGAAGCTTTGTCTACCAGAAATGATGGCAGCTTTGTAACAAAATTGGCAATCATTTACCTACCATATTGATAGCATTCACAGGCCCAATGCTATTTACATACATGTCAGTGTGAATTATTGTTGGTTTAACTGTAAGAAAAACAAGAACCAGTAACATGAGTGAAGATGAAATCAACTGTGTGGAAGTCAAGCAAAAGCAGAAGATTGTTATAGTACCTCTCTTGTTGGGCCATTGTGGCCTCACACTTAAATGTGCATACACTTAAATATAAACTTGCAGTGATGCCGTCAGTTTGAAATCAGCTGGACATTTTGAGACAAATTTAGTATCTGAGAAGAAACACGCTTATGCTATGAGAGAAAATTCTGAAATCAGTGTCACTAACTTAGAGTCACATCCAACTGTACAAACTTTGTGTCAGGTCACAGCAGCTGATCTGATAAAACACTATCAACAGTAGCAAATGAATTGTTATGATGTCTTTCATCACCCATTTCAGACTATTATGATAGTGAATGTGTCATGACTGCATTTGCCTACAGAGGTGGCTGTTGGTAAGTTTCATGAGCCCAAAGCAAAAGTAATATTCAAGATGGTAATACAGGAATTAAAAACAGTTGTTAGATTAAATTATTTTTAGATTATTCTATTGTAGCTTTACTATTCTCACACCCTTGAATAAAACATGCATAATTCCTTTTTGTTCTCTACAATCTTTGATTGGGAGAATAAAACCAATTCCTCTGCTAATTTACACTAAATGCATACATTGAAGCTTAAGTACTCATCCCTCACTGTGAAACATCCTTTCATTTATAAGCCACAATAGACTTATTAAAAACTGCTTCCTTTGTTAACCTTCCTGCTTTCTGATTTCCTCTGCCTTCCTTATCCATGCAGTCTCTTTGCATTTCTATATAATCTTATTACTGATCAATCCCCTTCTGCAGAGGTACTGTCTGCCTGTTCTGCGCACACACGCTCAAACTGACTGGCACCAGCTCAGGGAAATTTCTGTCGTCAATCTTCCTCATCAATCAGTGGTGAGGAAAGTTCCTGAAAAAGGGGATTAAGTCACACAAGATTTACATTGTGAGTCCAGCCCTGGCTGTGTGTTCAATCTAGGGATGTATCCTTACCTGACTGCAACATTCTCTTGTGTATTTTTAAATCAGTGTCCCATTCTTTAGTCATTTCTTGCTCTGCTGTGCCAGTGAGGGCTGAAGCTGCACTAGTCTAAGCACTAGACTGCTGTTAGAGGCTCTGTCTGTGCTTATGACATCCTGCAAGAATCAGACTGCACTATTCTCATTTTGACCTCCTTTTCCAATATATTTTTTGTGATTCTCTAACATCCTGACTTAGATACACAAAGATTAAAAACCTGTTTCTTTATTCTCCAAAAGTTAAAGTTCTTAAAGTGAAAATCATCACAAGCAGTTTGAGTCAGCAAATCACGACAATCTTGTTAGTTGCCTCAAGACAGATTTATCAATATAAATCTATATCACCTTCCAAAACTGTGACTACTTTTCATGCCACTGATGTTTTACTATATTGTGTTTTGTTTTCATAATCACCTTGAATAGATTCTGCCTCCTGTGTAGCACAATATGATACAAATATTCTTTCTTTTGACTGTTTCATCAGAAGTAGTCTATAAAGAAAACCAACATACCTCCTATGTCAGGTCTCAACTTATTGTCATATCCTTCCAGCAAGCCATTTAAAATAAGAGTCACATCACTCTCATGGACTTTGGGAGTCAAAACCCAAGTCTTGTTTGAGGTGTAATCTTCATAATCGTCATCTCCCTTCTGGGTGGAACTGTTAAAGGAGTGAAAAGGAAAGAATGAAAACTTTGAAAAATGCGACTTTGTAGGAAACCTATTCAGAGCAAATACATACAGACTTCAGGTTTATACAGTACTCTACAAACAGCTGAAAGTTTGCCTGCTTCACAAAAGGATGCTCACAAAGAAGATGGCATGTTACAGCTGAGGTTACAGTTTGCTTTAGCAATGTTTCCATTTAGCACAGTCAAAATCTCATCCTGTCTGTTCACAGGAATATCAGTGCTTATCACCTTCGTCACACCTATTTTTTCTTTCACCGACTCAAGTGGGACCTGTTATGAAATAAATCTAATCGTCACTTAATGTCTGGTACTCTCCACCAAAACGCACACAGCATTGCTGCATTACTTCTCTTTGGGAGAACAATGTAACAAAGCACATTACAAGACTGATAAACAGACTTATTAAAATAATCAATCACTCTTATGAACTCCATTTGGATAGCTGAGCACAAATTTTTGCCAAAGTATTTCATTTTTGCTAACCAGAACAAAGAGAGGATAAAAATTCTGTCTACTGTTTTTTTAATGCTACTGAGTAGCATGCCAGCAGATCCAGGATAATGCAACCTGCTAAGGATTTCAAGAAGGGCTAGGAAGGAAACAGAATTGTGTAGACTAGATTCCATGATTTTTTTTTCTGTAAATCTGTGCCTGCCACTCTAGAGGAGAACACAGAATCTACTTTAGAATATGACATATATGACATCATCAGATATTTTAATTTCAGAATGCCAGTGGTAGTTAGCTGAATGGTGCTAGGCAACTACATTTTTGGCATAATATGCCACTGTCCTTCTTTCCTGACCTGCTTCTGTTACAAAGTTTCAACACTGCTGGGTATGAAGAATTTTAATGACACTGCAAATATCTTAAGCCCGTGGGTGGAGATTGGACACAGGTGGGTTAAAAGCAGAACATTTAACTATCCTCCTGTTTCAGCCAAGAAAGAGTCTGTACAGAATTGTGAAAGAGCACAGTCTCACGGGGACTGGAGCTCAGCTTAGAAAACAAGACTGAAAGCAGGCACAGCATGAAATGTCATGGGTGCAATAGTGAAGGGATTACTAGTCCCAGAGAGCCACTCTGCCAGCATAGATCTTTACTCAGCTGATGGCTTACCTAGTTCTCCCTACAGTGCTGCTTTGATGCATCCTGCTTACACCTACTGAGAGAGGATGGATGGCCCTAAGGCTTTCCTGTGCTGGGCCTTTGGGAGCTGTAAGCTAATTGCACCAATGCAACTTAACTGTGTAGCTAAAGCTACAGGCTTTAGCTTCTTTCTTTCCCATTGGCACAGCTTAACAGGAAAATGCCACAGCACAGCTATGCTTCTCTGGTAGAGACTTTACTTCTCAGGAGGTGCTGACAGTATGGTGAAGTCTGAAGCAGCCCAAGACTGTACATATATAGAAACAAAGAAAGCACAGTGTGCATAAGAGAGCCAGTCTTGGATTGTATTGAACTGAACTTGGAAGGTGCTAGCAAAGCTAAATTAATCTGTGCCTTCATTCCATGTATTGAGTACCGCTGACTGCAGCCTCCAGGCACTACCTAACCCAGAAATACTCATCTGAGAGCTTCAGCTTCCTAGATCAAAAGCAGACAACCCAACCTCATCCCTCTGGCTACACAAGCCTTAACCTGCACTATTTCACTGGCAATCAAAAGCAGAGTTTTAATTGACAATGTGCTGTGTAGTATTCTGTTGGTACTGGCAGACAGGCCAGGATAATGAAGTTGTTGGGGGAAATCTGTTTATTCAGCTGCCTGGAGAAAAAAGATCTAATTGTAATTCCAAGGCACATAACTGAAGCAAAGCTCTGCCTTGTAGAGGCTAAATAAAGTCCTTGCAAACAGAAGGCACAAGATTATGTTTTCAGTCTGTGCAAAGTGAATGAAAAAACAAACTTTATGTATGAATGCCATACTCTTGCTTTATAACCAATAAAACACCCTTTCTTTGGAGAGCTTTTCTGAGTGGAAAAGGAAAATTGGATGAAATGCATTCTTTCACAAAGGCAATAGGCTCCTGAACACATCATCAATGTGATGAGAAACCTGTGGAAGTTACACAGCTAGTTAGCAGAGTCTGGTGTACTTGACCAGGCAAGATTAGAATACGGAAGAAGTATGTTTGTCCAGAACCTGTCTGAAATCTAGAACAACCATGTTGAACAGCAGCCCACAGCAGCTAAATCTTCCATTTGCTTTTGGTACCTGTTTGTAGCAAAAATTAGTTATTTGCTTGTACACTTGTCATTTCAAGCCATTTCAGCACTCAGAATCTCAAGAAACTGCAGGCACTTTATGAGATTAGTGTGAAGACAGGAGAAGAAAAACAACTTGGAAAAAAGCCATTGAATTCCATCTTTGATCTGAATTCCAAGTAGATCCCAAGTTAGCATAAGTCAAACTGCACACCAATCAGAGAAAATCATTGCTGACTCATGCTAAGTTCACTGTCCACCCACTGTACCCCCAAGTCTCTTTCTACCTGAGTAGTCTCCAAGAACTCCATTCTCAGCCTATAGTTCTGCCTGGGTTTGTTATAACCAAAATGCACAACCCGACACTTAGACTTGTTAAAACTCATCCTACTAGAGTCTGCCCATCTCTCCAGTCTGTCCAAGTCCCTCTGCAGGGCCCTCCTACCCTCCAACAAATTGACACGGGCTCCAAACTTGGTGTCATCTGCAAATTTGTTCATGAAGGATTCCAGCCCATCATCAGTATTGTCAATGAAGATGTTGAACTGGACCAGACCTAACACCGACCCTTGGGGGACGCCACTAGTAACAGTTCGCCAACTAGATGTGACACCATTAACCACCACTTTCTGGACTCGTCCATCCAACCAGTTCCTGACCCAGCATAGAATATTCCTGTCAAAGCCCCTTACTACCATCTTAGCTAGTAGTATAACATGGGAGACCGTGTCGAATGCCTTACTGAAATCTAGGTAAACCACATCCACAGCCTTCCTCTCATCAACCAGTCGAGTCACTTGATCATAAAAGGAGATCAGGTTAGTCAGGCAAGACCTACCCCGCCTAAACTCATGTTGACTGGGCTTAATCTCTTGGCCATCACGCAGTTGTTGCATGATAGCATTCAGCACTAACTGTTCCAAAACTTTGCCTGGAATTGAGGTGAGGCTAACAGGTCTGTAGTTACCTGAATCATTCTTCCGACCCTTCTTGTGTATGGGGGTCACATTTGCCAACTTCCAATCATCTGGGACCTAGCCTGTGATCCACGACTTCTGATAATCTATGGAGAACGGTTTAGTAAGCTCATCTGCCAGCAATCTCATCACTCTGGGGTGTATGCCATCCGGTCCCATGAACCTGTGGGGATCCAAATGGATCACCAGGTCTCTAACTAGTACCGCTTGTATAACAATTGCTACATCAGAGATGGAAACTAAAAATAATGCTTTACTTAGGGAGAAAGAGGAGATCCAGTCAACTATCAGGAGTTCTATAAAATGAAATTGAGACTGTACTGAGAGATTTGGACTAGGAAATGATTGAGAAAGCATCTTGTTCAGCTCCCAGAACCAGGAGCTCTGGTGCTAGTGAGACTGCAGTTCTTGTAACTGGATGGACCTTTGCTCCAGATGTGCCTGATTAAGTTACCAGAAAAACCTGTTTCAGGCTGAGTTCCTAGGCAATATTATCTGTAAAGAGGCCACATGGCATGGTACATAGTAAAGGAGGATGAGACAGTTCATGAGGACAAAGAAAATTCTCTTCTGTCTCTACTTCTTGGTTTGTCTAGGCTGGATTTTTGGTGGTCACCTGTAGAAAACACTTCATTATATTATCAGACAACTGCTACAGCTGAGCTTTCAACTGGATGTGGCTACAAGTGTTGTAGTAGAAACACTGAAAATAAAAACTTTAAGTTGTTTTGAGCTTTGTTTCCTTCACTTTTTAAAAACCCCTTTGGAGTGAGTTTATTGAGAGTACCACCCATAAACTACAGGGATTTAGTAGTATTTACTGTCTTTTGTAGTTCAGTGTACCAAAAAATCGCAGTGAAATGTTTGCAATTGTGATAAAAAAGTGTCAGAAGCAGGACCAGTTTTGGTACTCCTGGCAAAGAATCAAAAGCTGAAATGTAGCTCCCAGTCTAGAATTAGTTTCTTCAGCAGAAAGCTGAGGCACGTTGATTAAATGAGTTAATGAAGGGCTCCTATTATCAGACCTATCACAGCAGACTGATAAAATCGACCAAATTTAACTACAAGCCAATATAAAACTTGTAAGCAGGAAGATGAAGTGTGAGGTACCCCTAGGAGAGACAGCAGAAAAGAGAGGGAAGAAACAAACTTGTATAGACAGTAAGGACCAAGAGAGAGAATGACAGTTACACACACATATATATTTTAACTGCCAGAGCCTGAAATGCAGTATTTGTACTTTATAAATCTGGAGGAGGCAAAGATGACATGAAATGATTAAGATAAGCTTCTGTAATTAAAGATTATTACTTCAAATTTTTGGAGATGGTGAAATTTTGTATGAATACATTTTCTTACTTTTTACATTACAGGTACCAGTATAGTTTGGGGACTGACCTGTTGAAGAGCAGCGTAAGAGAAAGGGAACTGGGGGTCCTACTGGACAGCAGGATGACTATGAGCCAGCAATGTGCTCTTGTGACCAAGAGGGCCAACAGCATCCTGGTGGGGATCAGAAGAGGGTGATTAACAGATCAAGAGAGGTTCTTCTCCCCCACCTACTCTACACTAGTGAGACTACATCCGGAGTACTGTGTCCAGCTCTGGGCCCCTCAGTTCAAGAACGACACAGAGATGCTGGAGGGTGTCCAGTGTAGAGCAACAAAGATGACGAAGGAAGTAGAACACCTTCCTTATGAGGAAAGGCTGAGCGAGCTGGGTCTCTTTAGCTTGGAGGAGGCTGAGGGGTGACCTCATTAATGTCTATAAATATGTGAGGGGTGGGTGTCAGGAGGATGGAGCCAGGCTCTTCTCAAGGTCATCCAGTAATAGGACAAGGGGCAATGGGTGCAATCTGGAACATAGGAGGTTCCATGTAAATATCAGAAGGAACTTCTTCACAGTGAGGGTAATGGCACATTGGAACTGGCTGCCCAGGGGGTTGTGGAATCTCCGTCTCTGGAGATGTTCAAGACCCACCTGGATCTGTTCCTGTGCTACTTGGTCACCCTGCTGTGGCAGCGAGATTGGATTAGATGATCTTTCAAGGTCCCTTCCAATCCCTAATGATTCTATGATTATATTATTTTATTTACTGGAGGCTACGTAATCTACACACGTCACTCTTTACTGCAGTTATATTAATTTCAGTGGCAAGCAAAGAAAGGCTTTAGAAAGAAACAAACAAAATAAGTTCACGTATCCTTCTGTATGAAAGAAAGGATAGTTTGATTTAATCTGCTACATCTAATCTAGATACATCTAATTATCTAGCTACATCTAATTATAAAACATGCAATCCTGGTATTATGCGAACCTCAGAATGATTTATTGGTTTATCTACCACTTCAGTTTTCTTCCCTCCAATGTTCTTTGTTTCATTTTTCTTCAGTACTGTTCTATGCATCTCTGCAGGTGAAATCTGAGGCCTGTTGCTATTACACAGCTCCTGCACGTTTTTCTGTAGCTGGGAGAACTGAAGAGGAGTTCAATTAATGGATGTTACTGAAAGGCGATCCAACTGCAGCTTTTTTAGGGTGAGATCTCCTCATTTTGCAGACTGTGTTTTATTATGTGGAGTTGTCATCTGTTGCTGTTAGACGTAAATTATTTTCCCCAATAAGGTACATTACTTTTGGAAGAGATTGTTCTAAAACATCACTACAAATTGAGGAGAAAATTGTGTTCTGAGTGAGTAAGATTAGAAAAACATGGATGCCCTCTAGCCATCTATTTATGCAACATTAGTTCAAAACCCCCAGTCCTATTCCTCAATTAGATTTGAAAAATGAAAGGATAAAGATTCTTTTTCTGTACTACCCTATGAGGCACTTGATTTCATGGCTTTTGAGAATGCTTGCACAACTTTTTTCTACATTTTGTCAGCATGGTAGTTTCACCCAGAAGGAAGTCACTTCTGGACTTACTCAAGGTGTACTCATCTTCATATCACTGCTAATGTTTAAAAACAAACATAAGGTTCTAGAAATGTCAGTAGTTCTGCTTATTCTATAATCCTCCTGGACAGTGTTGTGAGATGTAAATTTCTTTTTTTGTCTACATATGTATGCTTTAAAATTCAAGTTAAACTGAATGTGAATCCTAATGTAGTTAGATCTGTCATAAAATGTATTTATTCTCATCTTCACAGTCTCAGTGCACAGCAAAGCACTGTAACATGGTGTTCCAAATGTTGACTGTAAGACAGGAACATTGAAAGCTTACTCCAGTTAAAGGACTGCCGTCCTACCTGCCACATTAAATCAAGTTCTATGCATGTGACTGGAAACAGTTTTTACAACATAAATGGGTAAATAAATGTGCCTTATTCTTTGTGTTTGGTGACAACTAGACATGATGGTTTAGCATCTCATCATGGAGGAAGAAGCAATCCCAAACCATGCCTTAGGAAATTACATTACATTGCTGGGAATCACAGTTCTATCATACTTGTTAGCAAAGGAATAGCCTGTGTCTTTGGTAAACCAAGGGGATCAGAAGAATGACTAAGCAACTAGTCAAAAATAAACTTAAAAACCAGTATAGGCTTTTCTGAGTATATTCTTATTCCTGCTTTTTTCAGATCATGAAGGTGTTTTGAAGAAAGAGATGAATGAACAAAATACAGCTGCTTGTTATATGTCTTCATTCCTTATGAAGCTAACTCATTCACAAAATGAGTGCAAGCAAATGGTAAGAACTAAACTGATTTGGCTGATTTTTTTTTTCAGAATAATGCCTTTGATTTTTTAATGCATGGTAACCAACATAACCCATGGGCTCATGTATAAACCAGCTTGTATCATGCAAAATTCTTTTCCCACTCATGCTCATAAAACATACTGTGCAGGGCTGGATGTGAAATTCACTTCTGATAGCAAGGCAGATGTGTAATGCATTAAAGATACAAGTGGCAAGCTAATGTATCTGCATTGCTGAGTAGGAAAATTGTTAACAAATGTGCCTGAATGCCCCCTATCAAATTTATTTGTCTTGGTAAATGTTTTATGTTGGTTTTGTTGATGCGTTCTGATAAACTTTTCTGAGATGGATTCATGTCAGAGTCTCCTTAATTCCCTGAGGCATGCAGACATCCTATCTTCCAGGTAAGGATTGCTAGCTCCTCTATGGGAACATGCACTTGGACAGAGTTATTCAATGGTGCTGTCACCACATATTCTACCCCTGTATGCTGCATCTTGTGTCCTCTTCTCAAAGCCTCTGCTGTCATACTAGCCTTGTATTTCTCTGCACTAAATGAATAATTTATTCTTCACAGAGCCACTGCTCTTTGCTATTTTCTATGTAAAACTATGGTTGTAGTATAGAAGTCAAACAAATCAGCAATGTATGACTGGTCAATTAGTGAAAGTGCTGTGGCAGTTACAGAGTAAAACAAAGCTGTGGGCAGGTCAAGAAAAGTTCAGATGCAGCAGGTCTGACAAGCCTCTCTTCTGAGTGAGGCATTGCAAGCTCCTTGGAAAGATGATGGCCTGTCACTAGCAACAGCAATGCTGCACTGCACGGCTGAAAACAACAAGTATTCCATCCGAGGTAAGTATTGATGCAAAGCTGCTCCATCATCCTTTCCTGTATGACAAACATTTTGGAACACAGCTTCAAAAAGATATGCTGGGTTACAGAAAAAGTTGCACTACAGGCATCTATCTGTTCTACAGAAAGGGAATATCGCTATTAAGTATATATTCATCTTTTTATGCAGTAACTTTGTTGTACTTTGGAAATTGTCCAAATTTTCAGGTGTTGGATTTTGTGCTTTTATACTGAAAGAGCATATTATTTTGAATCTAGAGATAGCATTCCCATCAGAGCTCTGGGTCAATGTCCACCTGGAGAGGTGATTGGTGAGCAGTCTATAAAAGTAGGTTTGAACTTCCACATTTCATCCCTTCTGGTTTTGTCTCTTGGCAGAGAGAGCTCTGCTGGGCCAAGAGTCTTCCCATATCTTGTCCCCCTCAGAGGATGGGTGAGCAAGAGCACTTGGCCTATCCATCTATCAGGGTGGTGAAACTGCAGCCCCTTGGCAGGGGTCATGGCCTGGATGTAAAGTCAGCCACTGCAGTCCATCCAGGGGGCAAATCTGGACCAACAGCTGCTGCCCTGCCACCACAGGGAGGCCAGTCAAGGCTTCCCCTTCCCTGAGGGTGGAAAACAGAGGGAGCAAAGCTTTTGGACTGTATCTGTCAGCTCCAGCATGGAACTGCCTGCCTGCCACAGCCCACTCATCTTTGAAGATACAAGAAGGTGTTGAGCTCTTAACCGTTTCCCTCCCTTGGAGCTGTTGCCTCTTGAGAAGGAAAAAGAGGAAAGAGAGGAGAAGGCCTTTGAGCAGGCCTACTTATCACAAAAGGCAAGTCCTCATGTGACCAGTGCCATGCTGCTTCTGTCCTCCACCATGGGCATGCCCTTGTGACCAGGGCCATGGGACTGACACAGGTGCTATATCTCAGCTCTGCCACTGAAAGACTGGGAAAAGCTTCAAGGAGAGATCCTAAAGCACTGGTGTCTTAAACTTTTGGCAAACAGAAATAGACTGGGGTTCTGTCTATTTCTACGTCTGAGGTGCTGCTGGCCTCAAAGATCTTTGATAGATTCTGTTGGCCATGGTGAACTCACAAGATGAGAGGATTAGAAGCAATTCTGAGATGTACAGGGGAAGCTGGCATCTGCAGTAGGACTTGAAAAGGAACTAGTCCACAAGCATCATGATATGGATAAATGTGACGGCTGATTTTCCCCTCTGATTAGAGAGTATTTTTTCCCAGGGCTTTCATCTGAAGCCAAAACCATATATGTTAGCTGCCCCCATTTTTTAGAGTGTGTGTAATGGCATTGTGATACAGTTTCTGTTTTACCTTATTTGGTTCTTTTACTTATTTAAAAGGGGTTTTTTTGCTTTTCTTATTGGTTGTGGGCTCAATAAATTCTTTTCTTTTAGCAAAGTCGATTCACTGCCTGTTGAATTCTCAGCAAGAGCTAGTTGGTGTGACTGGATTGCAGGCACCGACCCGGTACTGATCTAGACTTCCATGTGAACCCAGAACAAACTTCAACATCTTTTTTTCTGAAGAAACAGTAAAACAATTAGCAATAAATGTTTTAACTGATAAATAATGTGATGACCCTGTAACTTTATTGTACTGAGGAAAATGCATATGGATTCACTCAGTGTCTTTTATCTCTATTTTCGGCCTTTCTATCAATCTTCAACAAGTAAAATGTAAGGCACATGACATGAACATTCTACCTAGCTCTGAAATTTTTGACGTTTGAGTGGGCTAGGCGTAGTGTTTACTGCAGAGCCTAGCTTCCCATCCTTTATGTTTGAATGTGACTATTAAGGCTAGTCAAAACACCAGAAGACTAAGAGTAATTTCTAATTCATACACATATAAACATGTATCTCCCGTACTTTTGTTTTCCTCCAGAAATATTTTGTCATACTTCCTTTAACTATGCTTCATCTATACAGTTGAATTTTATGCTGTAAATTGTCACTGTTCTGACTATTATTCAAGATGTTTCTCTCTGTAAAAAGAAACTTTCAATGAGATAGCTACAAAGAACTTGTTTTAAAAACAAGTAGATTGTATTTAGGTAGAGGAAGATGGATGCCTCAGAACTAAAGAAGAGGTCAAGAATCAGAACAATAAGCAAAAATAAGCAGAAGCTAGGAGTGGATTTGATTAATGTATGAAACTCGCTACAAGGCTCAGAAATGGTAGCAGATGTAGTCATAAATGTACTCCAACTTGAGAGCCAAGTTTAAAAGGTACAACTATTACCTATTTATTTCTGAAATTCCTGGAGGGGACAATCTACATTAAGGTCTAGGACATGTGGGCTTGTGTAGCGAGAGTTTCAAAATATGTTTAGCAATGGAATAATGCAGAGCACAGCATATCTTCTAGATATTCTACAGGGAATGGCACAAAGTGCAGAAAGGCATGCAGAGGTAAAAACGTTTCTTTCCCTTTATATAAGAGGATGTTTTTTCCCTCCTTGTCTTCACTACAGCTCTGTGCTGTAGCTTAATGAAAGGATCCACTGAATCCACTGCAGAGACTGCTGCCAATGTAAAACAAAACGTCCATATATTCAGACCACAAGGTCCAGATCCCCAGCAGGTCTCCTTGGCCCTTTCTAAGACTTCTACAGAGCATCCATTATGGCACATGTGGTGTCATTTCTGGAGTTTGCAATGTTTGTGAGCACTGAAGCAAGACCCATGAAGATATTTTAGGGTAATCTTAAAAACATCATGCGCCGGCCTCGTCAGCTATGGGAAAAGAGAAGGCATCATGATGCATTAGAAATTTTGTTGGTCCTTTTGTGGATCTTATCCAAACTTCATAATCAGAAACAAATTAAAAAACAGGATGAATCTTTTCATAGCTCTAGCCAATGCCAGATGGGACCATTAGGTAAGAACGGAGACCTGAAAACTTAGAGGTCAAACCTCTGAAAATTAATAATTAATGAAACGTGAGCAAAATTAAGGGTATAGTTGCTTTAGTAATCATAGCATATCTCTCACTTGGAAAAATTCGTTTTCACTTTCCCTTGTACTGCAGCTTTTTATCAGCTATAGTTATGCAGAGTAACTGGCAGAGTACTGATGAGAAGAAACTCACTCAAAGCCACTGAAGCAAAACTTCTACAAGCAATTTATCTTCCTGAATTCCTGGGGAATTTGGCAAATATGCCTTGAAATAATTTGTTAAATAAAGAACAGGTGCTATTCCAAGCCAAACAATTTTCCAGGAGACATTACCAATGAGGTAATTTGGAAGAGAGGACTTAACAGGAATACACTTGCAGGCAGTGTAATGGCATTTTTAGCTGTATCTGTCAGATTTGCCAGGAGTATACTTTTCATTATGTCAACTGCTCAGTATTCTGATGCTGGTGAAGAAAAATATGTTAGTAAACATTTAAACAAAAAAAGTGCATTCCTGCATGAAGGCTTGAATACTTAAAATCTTGCAGAATTCTACAGCATTTCACAGCTTCCTCAGCCATTTTCCCAAGGTGTCACTACACTAGTGAGACCGCATCTGGAGTATTGTGTGCAGTAATGGGCCCCTCAGTTCAAGAAGGACAGAGAGCTTCTGGAGGGTGTCCAGCGTAGAGCAATGAAGATGACGAAGGAAGTAGAACACCTCCCTTATGAGGAAAGGCTGAAGGAGCCGGGTCTCTTTAGCTTGGAGAAGAGGAGGCTGAGGGGTGACCTCATTAATGTCTATAAATATGTGAGGGGTGGGTGTCAGGAGGATGGAGCCAGGCTCTTCTCAAGGTCATCTGGTGATAGGACAAGGGGCAATGGATGCCAGCTGGAACATAGGAGGGTCCATGTAAATATCAGAAGGTGCTTCTTCACAGTGAGTTTAATGGAACATTGGAACAGGCTGCCCAGAAGGGTTGTGGAGTCCCCTTCTATGGTTATGTTCAAGACCCACCTGGATATGTTCCTGTGAGACTTGGTCTAGGTGATCCTGCTGTGGCAGGAGGATTGGACTAGATGATCTTTCAAAGTCTTGTCTGATCTCTAATTATTCCATGATTCTATGATATTGCTATTAAAGAAACATTCTTTGGAATACTTTCAGGCAAACCTAAATGAGCAGTGCAGTTCATAGAATCACAGAATCACAGAATGTTAGGGGACCTCAAAAGATCAAATCCAATATCCCTGCCAGAGCAGATTACACAGGAACATGCCCAGGTGGGTTTGGAATGTCTTCAGAGGCAGAGAATCCACAATCTCTCTGGGCATCCTCTTCCAGTTCTCTGTCACCCTTACAGAAAAAAGATTTTTCCTTATGTTCAAACTGAATCTCCTATGTTCCAGTTTATGTCCATTGCTCCTTGTCCTATTTCAAGGCACCACTGAAAAGGGCCTGGTCCCATCATCATAGAATAGGTTAGGTTGGAAGGGACCTCAGGGATCATCTAGTTCCAGTCCCTCTGACATGGACAAGGATACCTCTCACCAGACCAAGTTGCCCAGAGCCACTTCCAACCTGGCCTTCAACACTTCCAGGGAGGGGGCATCCACAGCTTCCATGGGCAGTCTGTTCCAATGTCCCACCACTCTCACAGTGAGGAATTTCTTCTTAATATCTAATCTAAATCGGCCCTTTTTTTATCTTGAAATCATTCCCTCTTGTGCTATTGCTAGGATCCCTTGTAAAAAGTCCCTCTCCAACTATCATCCTGATATTTGCCTTTCACATATTGTATTTGTGTGGGATGGAGTCTATTCTCTGCATGACATCTGTTTCTGGTGCTGTTTCTGATGATAGCTGGGGGGTTGTTGATAACACACTAGTGTTTTGGCCACAGCTGAGCACTGCTTGCACAGTAATAAGGGTGTGGCATTTTTTTCTCCCCAGCTGTGGAAGGCTGAGGGTTGGGCCAGGCCAGCTAACCCAAACTGACCAGAGAGATATTCTAGACCATGTTATGTCAGCCTATATATAAAAAGAAGAGAAGTAAGAAAGGTGGGGGCATTTGTTCATGGTGTTTTGTCCTCCAGAGCAACCACTATGTGTGTCAGGCCCTGCTTCCTAGAACAGCAGCTAAATATCATCTGCTGTTGAGAAGTAGAGAATAATCTTTACCATTTGCCTTTATTTCTGCACATGGCTTTTGATTTGCTGCTTTATTAAACTATTGTTGTGTTTACCCACTAGCTTCTTGTTATAATTTTCTCTCCCTTGTCCATCCAAGAAGGGGGAGTGATAGTGTGGCCTTGGTGGGCACCTGGTCCTCAGAGACAGCCTAACAGATCCACAGATATTGCCACAGATACCAGTAAGCATTGATCACATCTCCTCATCACTCAATCAGTCTCCTCATCTCCAGGCTACACAGCCCCAGATCTCTCAGCCTCACCTCATAAAGAAAATGATCCAGCCCCCTGACCTATCTGTGTCTCTGCACTGGACTCTCATTAGTAGCTGCTTGCCCCTCTTGAACTGGGGAGCCCAGAACTAGATGCAGTATTCCAGATGCAGCCTAACCAGGGCAAACTAGAGGAAGAGGATGACCTCCCTCAACCTACTGGTCACACTCTTCTTAATGCACCCCAAAAGACCATTTGCCTTCTTGGCCACAAGGGCACATTGCTGACTCATGGGCAGCCTGTGTTCCACCAGCTGACCTTTACCATATTTAAAATACTTACTATTTATGATTGCACATCATTTGACTACTATAATTGAATTCTTTCATTATTGAGGAGCTCAGAACATTGCTAACACGGCTAACAATTGCAGACAAGAATATTTTCATTTGAAATTTAAACATATATTGCATTGATTTTAATCACCTCTGCTGCCTATTTACTCTAGGGATATTTAAAAAAATTGTGCTTTGGGAAGCCATAACAGAATTGATTTTACAGATTTCATCAGGTGTGTAAATCGGTGATTTTACAGAACATTATGCAGATGTTGGCACAAGAACAGAGAAGGGCAACAAAGCTCTTAAGAGCAATTTTAAGCTGTTAAGATTGAAGGACAGGTCTTATAAGGAGGGGCTGAGGGAGTTGGTATAGCTTAGTCTGAAGAAGAGGTTGAGAGGAGACCTTATTGCCCTTCACAGCTACCTGAAAGGAAGCTCTAGGGAGGCTGGGTTTGACCTCTTCTCCCAAATAACTGCTGACAGGACAAGAGGAAATGGCCACAGGTTGCACTTGGGGAAGTTTAGATAGGAAATTAGAAAGAATTTCTGTAGTGGAAGAGTAATTAAACACTGGAATAGGCTGCCCAGGCAAGGGATGGAGGTATTCAAAAGGCCAGTAGATGGGGCACTTTGGGTCATGATCTAGTGCTCATGGAGGTGCTGGGTTGAATGGGACATGGTCTGGTACTCATGGAGGTGTTGGTGAAGGCTGGACTTGATTATCTTAGTGGTCCTTTCCAACCTTGATGATGCTGTGATTCCACCATCTAGTATTTTTCCTCTTTTATCTTTTCTTTTTTCCTTAGCAAATTTTATAATTAAAGCTGCAAACAATTTTACATTCTAGTATTCCCCAAAAGCCTTCACATATCCACAAAGTTACCATGTGAGCTATAATTCTTGGTTTCTGTCCAAAGACTGATTTTGTTTCAAAGCTTAAAATAAAATCCACTTTTTGAAACCGGTAAGGCTAAAATTATTCCTATTGCCTTTTAAAATCTAATCTATACAAGGTTTGTTTTCACACATATAGTACTGCAAGATGACTAAGTAGTAAATTATCTAACTCATTATAGAAATAATCTCTATTAAGTACTATAATCAGAGTAAAAGTTATTTGATATTAAGTGGTTAAAGTGTATAAAGTGGGTATAAAGCATTTTAACAATTGATTTGGAATGGATTAATTTAATTTCTGCAAAGTTATGTTTTTCTAGAGACAGTGGTGTCATGTTGTGACAGAACCATTGTCCTTACCTGGACAAAATAGAAAGCCATGATTAATATAACATAAATTGTCCTTGCTCCAAAGAACTTACAAATCTCCTATGTTTTTCAGTACATTGGATCAGTGGGTCCCAAAAATTCATTATCACTTAATAATATTGTGAGTAATGCATTGATTAGTTTAGTAGGGTTTTCTAGCTTTCCCTCATCAATATTGTTCTTTAATGTTCTTTTTTGCATTCTTTCTCCTTCAGTCTTTCTCTGTCTTGGAAAATACTATAAAAGAATTAAATGAAAGTGGGACTCAGTGGATAATCCTCAATCTGTCACAGAAGGCAGATTTCAGGTTAGAACTAAAGATATCTTACTACCGATTAACAAAATCTTCATATGACCTGGACATACTATTCATGTTATGCAATAAAACATTGCATCAGTATTGAAGGAATTTTCTCATATCACTCACGGTTGTCCAGGAAATTCTATTGAAATGTTATTTTGTATGTGCATGAGGCCTTCTTTAAGTTTGAGATGATAAATAGCTCATAATAAAGCTCATCTTTCATCTCAAGGGTTCACAGTGCAAGATGACATGCAGTAAAAAACACAATTTCATATGTGATTACCTGCATCATTTGTAAAAATCAAAGCAAGCATAAAAACTAGAGATCTTTTTCTTGTTCCATTCTTGTTCCATTCCTTTCCAATGCTCATTATTATCCTTCATTTCTTTTACATAGTTTTTTGCCCTCCATATATTAATCTTTTATTTCTGGCAAACCCTGTAGATGTTGGCTTAGGTTTTGCAAAAATGTTATTTCCCTAATGCATTCCTGGCTGTCCACAAACAGATGAAAGCTCTCTCTTGTCAGAGTAATATTTGCTTTCATATACAATGGCCAGATTTCACAGCCAGGCCTACGCATGATGTTGTTCTTCAGTGAGTGTCTGTGAAAATGTCCTTCCACTAAGTCAAAAAATAGACATGATCCTGTAGATAAGACAATTTGGACTTACACATTAGTGATTTTCTTAAAGAAAATTAAGTAATTACTATATTAGTTGCACTGAGATGCTTGTATAAGTTGCTGAAGTTCTGTTATGTGCTGTCATTTTGCAGTAACGGCTATGATTATTCTGGGTTGCATCAGTTATACATTTTGCCATGTATTGTACATCTGGCAGGTGCCAATAGCAGAGGCAAGAGGATAATGATGTTTCCCTGCCAAAATCTTTCTACTTCCAGAAACATGCGGCTAGAGATTTCCTGAGATGAAATGTTACCACTGAGATTAATAGACCCAGAAGCATTTTTTCTTCTTTTTGAATCTATATTAATCTTTGGGCTCTGCATTACATTACTGGTAAGTTTTCACTAAATCAATGATAATTTCATTTGATTCAGTGTGCCCTTTACAAAAGACAGAAGAAGTAATGCTTCCGTAGCAAACTTTTTCCATGTTGCTTAGTTTATCACGTAAAAAAGCATGCAGCTGAGGTAGTCATTTACTTGGGAAGGCGTTTGCTGTATTTCTCTTCTGTTTATACAGTTCCTTGTACATTAAAGCCTACTTTTTCTTTTTCTTTATTTTTTTACAGTAGTTGTGTTGAAAATATTACCCAGTTATAGAGATAAGGAGTTACCACTGCATGTCAGACTGAATATCCAAAGATTTGCATACTAATTTCCTGTCGCACCTATACAAATACCCAGGAATCACTTTAGATTTAATCCTCGCTGTTCTCTCAGCTGCATTCTTCAACCTACCACTTTCACCTTTCTTTTACCTCAGTGTGTCTCAGCCAGTTGGCAGGTGCTGGGACTTGTGAAAATACGCACCCACTACCTCCCTTTTTCCACTCTTTTTTCATATGGATGAATAAAAAAAGGTTTTTGAAGGAGATGGTTACCCTTTCCAATAGAAATTAATTTCTAACCACTTCAGACATGGTGAGAAAGTTTCAAAATCAAACAATACTATTGTCTTGTTTTCAAAGATAAAAATTAAATCTGTTTTCTGTGCCTTCTTGCTCAGGGCAAAGCTGAATTTCATAATTGGAAGAATGAAACAAGCAGGTTACATCTGGACATCACAAACTGAAAACTGGACCCAATTCAAATAACTGCAGAGCTCCTACTCACTGCACTAGAGCTCTTCTGAGCCAGGAACTCACCCAACCGAAATGTCTGCAAAGACAACACACCCATGTAGGTGTACACGCTCCATGAATTCAGACTTCTGTGGTACACTAGTTATTAGTGTCATGGCAGATTGGGCTGTGTAAGGCACAATCAAAAGAAAGCATACAAAGAATGCTGAGCCTAAGTCACCAGAAGTTACATATCATACTGAGTTTAAAGTCTAAAAAACTCCACGCATTTAGAATGGACCCTTTATGCTGCTCCTTTATCACCCCTCCTTCAGCTAAAGTAGGTCTTCACCTTGTTTCTCGTGCTTTGGATATATTTACTAGGTTCACTAGTGCTCAACAACTTTGTTTTTAGTTTCATTCTACAAAGTAGGCTTTTCCTTATCTAATAATAATTCTAGTTTCTTGACTATGTTGATAGACTTTCTTTCCTGCAATTTATGGTTCTTACTTGATACATTCTGCAATGTTTTTATTCATCAGGCAATTGTAATGTCTCTTATTCTAAGGAAACAGCTCCTAACTTTGAGCCAGAAGCATACTTCTACTTGCAGTGAAGTTAAATGGATGTCTGTTTGTACTATCACTTGTCATATCTTTTCTAAAAAGAGAGAAACAAACATGTCTCTTTTGGTTTTTCTGACACTAAGTCTTCCTAGTTCTGTTCAAACTTCCATCCACAGAAAACAAGTTCTCTTCTGGAATGAAGAAACTCCTTTATGTTAACAGAGCCAGGACAAGATCTTGTGCCACTTAGGATCAATTTACATTACAACCTGTGGGCTGGAGTGTAAAATTTAAACTGATCTTCTATGCAGAGTAGAAAAACAGGAATGAAGGAAAAAAGTCTATAGAGATACTGTAAATCAGATAGCTGGAATTGAGTAGGTTGAGAGCCTTCTGCAAAAAGTAAAAGCATTATGCAGTGTTAGAAACACTTCTTGAAGATTCCTACTGAGTTACAATATAGGTTGTTTCCCAGTTCTTACTTATGAGAATAAAAGTACCTGTAAGATTTTGTCCTGGGTTTTCCCTCAGCAACAGACTACCTTCAGTGGGTCAGTGATTAATGGAAGGATGAAACTAGGCTCATTATGCCTATAAGTGCTATATTTTTCACTGTTAGATATTTGATAAGGTGTTTATTCTTTAACAGACACAATTGGGAAAACAGACAAACATTACTTTTCATGTAAAAATACAACACTAGACAATGAAGCATGAAAATTAAAAAAGCCCTCTAGGTTCTAACATCCCTCTGTCACTCTTTTTTCCATGTGTATTTCCTGAGCTGAATTCATCTGAAACAAGCCCCCGGCTGGCATTGCCATGCTCAGGTCTCTTCTTCTGTTTAAGACTGTGAGTGGGGCTGCAGGTACAATAGTTTGTGAAGCAGCAGGTACCTATGGAGATAAGAACTTCAGTACACTCTAGTTATTTTGAATGTCTAAAAAAAACCACGAATTATCACCCTGATACAATCTTTGTATCTAGGACCACGTAAAACTTTTGTAGCTGGAGTGGCTGAGCACAACACAGGACAGAATACTCAGGGTACTAAACTAGCTTCAAATCAGCTGCTGCATGTCCACGCTGCAGGACAGTGCCTGTCAGAGGCACTGATCTTCACACTGCCTCTGCTTTGGGCAGAACTTGATTGTGTCTCTGCAAGGAACTATACTGATCAGTACAGATGTACTCTAAGCAGGCACAAGTGGAAGCATATGTAAGAGACAGAACCTGAGCATGTGCATAAGCATGTGCATCAGTAACTGTTCACCCGTTTTTGATGCTTCTGAATCCTTTAAGAATCTAGGTTTTCTAATCACAATTCAGTTCTTTGTTAGAGAAGGTGGGGGTCTTTGCTTAAGTAGAACTGAATTGTACTGGAACCAAGGCATGAAAAGAATTTCCATCAACCAGACATTTGTTTCTTTTCCCTTCATCTGTTCATTCTGATAAGAGTCTTCTTTCCTTTTAAATGGTTTGTGCAAGTTACAGAATTCTTGACATATGCCAGCAGAGCAAATGTAGGATAAGGAGGAAAACAAGACCAAATCCAAGTCAACAATTTGTTTCAGATCACCACTAATCAAGAACAGTTTAAACTCAAGGCCCAAAATCATGATTTTGATAGCCATGAACATGGCCATATTAATAATATGGGAAATCCAAATCTATGTATATATATTTATATTTTATGTATATATATATATATTAGAATGTATATATCATAGAATCATAGAATCATTACGGATCAGATATATGCTCATACATAACATGTATTTTTTTTTTCCTAAGCTATTTTTACTGTAGTTACTTTCTATAGGTTTTATTAATGAGTTTCACTTCTCACACTTTTAAGGATTCAAACTTTCTGAAAGACTTATAGCATCACTTTGCATATTAGAATACTCTGGAATACATAAAGTTCAGCATTCAGGCTATGGTTAGATGCTAAAGCAGAAGTTAGCTAAAGGGTTTAATCCACATCTCCAAATCAGTGTAAACATGCAGGTAGGAGAACAACGTCTAGTCTCCTTTCTGTCCCACCAAGTTGTTACTAAAGAGGTAGTAAGAATATTTTTTAATTTAATTATTCAAATATCCTTTAGATTAGTGGTTATTTTCATCTTTCTATTACAAAAATCATTGGTCCAAGTTTGTATCCCAGCATTTCAGCCGGTAGCATTCATGAATGCAACATGGCTTTGAGAAACTCAAAGGGTGTCTCAACCTTCTTTTTACACTTGACCATTCAAGAGGAGTGCAGGTCCTCTGTTGGTACAGCCTCAGCTCTGTGAAACAAACACTGCAGTATATAGGCCAGTCAGCATCATATCATAAACAAGTATTAAGTCATTCAACAGCACACAGGCTCACATTTTTTGTCATGGTACTTCTTTAAAAGGGACTGTTTCTCATCTTATTTCAACAGTGCTCCAAGTGACTTCCATGGGACCTCAGGGTTACTATGAATACTGTGCAGAAGTAATAGAAGCACTAATAGCAAACCAACATTATGAAACTTCATACTAATTCTGAATGAACGTTCAGATCAAGGATATTCACTTTTTAATCACTATTATATCTCGTATCACACAGTGCAATAATTCAACGGATACTGCTAGCACTTTAGGAGACTAACTTTTATATGCTCACATGTTCAGTAATGTAGTAGTAAAAATATATTCAATCATATGAGCACAAGCCATTTCCATGTTAAAATAATGGCTTTATTTGTGCTTTTTTCTGGTCAGTCTTGACAGTTTTTGGTGAAGAGCTGCAGCACAGAAATATTGGCATGACACTACCTGGGCACTAACAAATGGAAAATTGAAACTGCTACTGTCCAGCATTTCACATCTGCACATTGCTTTGCGCCATATCCATGTGATTTGTGCTGACAATCTGTTAAAGCTCAGGGCTGTGCAAAAGTCACCAATTACAGAATCACAGAACCACAGAATGTTAGGGATTGGAATGGACCTTGAAAGATCATCCAGTCCAATCCCCCTGCTGCAGCAAGATAACCTAGATCAAGCTGCACAGGAATATGTCCAGGTGGATTTCAGACATCTCCGTAGAAGGAGACTCCACAAATGCCTTGGGCAGCCCATTCTGGTGCTCTGTCAACTAACTAGTGTGCATGGCATTGCTTTATTTGAGACATAGCTGGTGAGGTCTGTTACATGTATCACATTAGTTACCTATTATGTGTTCAATAAGTGTAATCAAATACTTAAAATTAAACTCCATATGGAAGTGTGCAAATATTTAATTATTTTATTTATATGAACTTTTTATTTATACTAATTTTTCTTAAAGCCCAAAGGTTTTGATGCAGTTTTCGGGAATTTGGAGTTTGACTCATTTTCCCTGAAACACAGTTTCACTCAATGATGAGGGGAACTTTATACAGGAAATTTGTATTTCAGTAATGAACATCAAGAAAGTAATGGGAATAAAGAACTTTCTAAAACTGTTGTGTGCAGAATTATAACGATGTACTCTGTGCATGAAACAAAAACTAATATCTAATGTTATTGCGAAAATACCACACTGCAGTGCTGTAATATCACAGTATCACAGTCATGATGAGGCTGGAAAAGACCTTAAAGATCATCTAGTCCAACCTAAAACCAACCAAGTNTGGACCATTCAAATCATGGTTAGGTGAAGTTAGTGCCAGAATTTTAACAGCTTTCATTAATGCCTGAATGATGCCTTTACTATTCTCCTTTTATCTAATATTCTAAATATCAACAATTGTGCAACCATTGATTTCTCTATATCCTTCTTGAATCTTTTGCACAATAGTGGTAATGAGTTTTTATGTGTTCATTCTCTTTGATCAGATTCTGCAAGTATTTAGGCTGTTGTGTCTATTCTGACTGATGGCAGCAAACCTATCCTCTTGCATAACCTGGAGTACATACATTGCATTTGCCTTTCAGATTTGCAGTGTCCAAGACAAGGGTCATGTGACACAATGATATTCCCCTCCTTCTGAATATTTGATGAATTTTTAACAACAAGAAACTTTCTCCATGGTTATAAATAAACAGAATCTAAGTCCAACTTTAGGAACCATGTCTTGGTCCATGAGTTTCCAAAACTAATAGTAAAGCTTCTTCCACAACAGAAACCGAAAAGTGTCCTGATTGTCAGAATTAAAGTCATATTTGCTTGTTGAATCATTTAACATATTTTCATAAAACAATAAGGATAATTTTCCCCTTTATTTGTAGCATTTTTTTATTGTTTCCGTTATTTATTCTTTAAAATAATAAGGTCAGAAAGTTGTCAAGAGAAACCATCTTGGCTGTCAGGTTCCTATGAAGAGAAAACAGTCTTTGGTGACATAAAACTTTGATTTGTATTATGTGGAATTTCTAGTAAAGATCATGAAATATTTTTGGCAAATTTCCTCTCATGTTTCATTATTCTGAATGATGAGTTAAAAGAATGAACTGTGTTAAAATAAATATCTGCAGTAATTTGAGAGAAAGTTTTATGTCTAAAGAATCTGATCATGAAATCCAGTAAAAACACATTTGTCACTGCTGTAGTCACATAGTATTTATTACAAACCATTATATAAGAATCAGAAATACCTTACACTGGCCTCACTCCCAATACTCATCGAGTTTAATTACACTTTCTACTCATTTTTCAGCTATTTGAAGTTTCTTTTCACAGTAATTCTTCACAAAGACCTTTGTATTTGAAGAAAGTTACCCTAAACCCCAGCAACTTTCAATTTCCTGACCAATAATTTTTGCCTTGAATTTTGCTGAAATTCTACCACTGCAGCCACAAAGTCTGATTTCTCTTAAACAAAAAAAAAACAGACAAAACGAGCAAAAAAAAAATCCCTACATTTTGGTCTGACACTGTCCAGGAGAAAGGAGAAGTAGTAGAAAGGGGAGTGGATGCTAACTCCTCTAATATATAGCTTGTGCAGCTGTAATGAAAGGTCTGTTCTGCTGAAAAGGCTGGGCACTTTGCAGTAAAGTGCTAGTTTCTCATCTAACCTGTTAAATGCACAGTCCACACATTTTTGCAAGAATGTCTGGTTCAGCGTATTGCTTGGCACTGCAGCAATACCACTCCCCCCACTCACTACTCATGCACACATAAATCCCTTCTTCCTCTGCTGTTAGAGTTTTACTTCCCTACACTGCTGTATGCACACACACATGTATGCAGCAAGCACATGCTGGCTTCACACAGTACATGTGCTGGGTGGTCTATCACCTCTTGTAAGCAGTCACCTCAAATGCTCAGCAAACACCATTACTTTCATTGGCACTAAGAGCATTTCAGTAACTGGGAGATGCCAGCAGCTACCTGCCCTGTGCGGAGATCTGCATCCCTGTCCTTGATCCCAATTCCTTGCACTGTGTCTGTGCAGAGGGGCTAACCGTATCAAGGGAATGAGTGTGCAGTGTTTCAGAGCCCAGAGCCTGGGCACAGCCATGATATGACTGCTTAGGTGAAAACAAGCATGAATGCACGGACATTCTGTGCACAAAGCACAGCCCTATTATAACTCCATGCACTGTAGCAACCATCAATTCAAAGACAAAAGTCTTCATCAATATGGCATCAAATTCTGTGAAACACCCGGCATGTACCACCATTGCACACCCATTGCTTCCCCTCCTTACCCATTTCAGAGTGACAATTGCAAGCAAAATAAAACATTGTAAGATATCAGCTGCTAGGAAATAGATGAATGTAATGCAGTTATCCAAACCTCCAGCATTCTCACCACAGCTCTGCAAATTTGCAAACAGATTCTTCACCCCCCAGCCCTCCCTCTCCCCCCACCCCCCGCAAACAGAATCAGAAAGCACATCTTACCACTGGATGAGAGAGAGGAACAGAAGTGCCCACACCATCATTTTGAGAGAAAATGCAGGATTCNTTCTTTTTTTTTTTTTGTAGCAGTTCTCCCCCCCTTCCCTACCAGGTCCCGTCAGTGGGACGAGACATTGCAGCCAGCTGCGGGAATTAATATGCAGGGGAACAGAAATTAGATCTGCACAAGCCCTTTGCAGATATAATCAGAAAATGTCAGCTCAGGCAGCAGGCAGCAGCTTCCAAATCAACAGGAATAATAATTGAGAGAAAACAACAACAACAACAAAAACCCAAAACCACTAGCAAAACCACAGACACTCACAGAATACAAATGGACAAGGACCGAGGAGACATGTCCGCATGCACACATGTACAGAGACACACACATCCGCAAATAAACCTGACAAAGGTAAAGAGTAACTAAGAGAAAAAAATAAAAAAGAATAAAGCAATGGAGCTTCTGACTGAATGCAGATTAACTCTGAGGTCAAAGTGGAAATGATGCACTCTGCTGCAGCACAGATTAACACATGCGTGGTGCCAGCTGGGGTGCTTTTTAACCTTTGATTACACATATGCAGGCAGCCTGGATTTTCATTTTGGAGGCGAGGAGGATTTGGCAGGCATAAAAAGGGAGGTTGGAAGGAAAAGCTTGCACTATGCTGCTGAGCATCCTCATTTTTCTAAACAGCCTGGAAATCGTGATTGCAAAAGGAAAAAAAATGAAAGGATGGATGGGGGAGTGGAAATGGGAGGGATGGTTGTTGCTAAGTAACTCAGGAAATGGGGAAAGCAGCATTGGTGGAGTCAGTATGAATGAGGTGATTTCGTATGTGATAGGATTAGGGGGAATATATCCCCTCCCCCTAATAAAGTCAGGTTACGCAGACAGAAGAATTGCTTCCTGGCCAGAGGGGAAACACTACATGGCCATTAAAGCTGGACAAATTTTGTAACAAGAATCCCAAGTTCCACTGTCCAAAAAATGCAATTTAGCATCTAAAAGTGAAGTAAAAAAAAAAAATCAGAGATTTCATGATTTCCCTAAATAAGAGCAACTCAGTCTATAATAGATGCTGGAGATGTGATATCCAGTAACAAATTTCTTAACTCCCCAATTTTCTCCACCTAAAACCAAAGCAAATATAGACATCACCAAGCTTCCACAATGCTGTTCATAAACTGTGAGATTAATGTGCAAGCATAATATTAAGAACTGGTATGTGTGATCTGATACTGTTTCAGTTCAAAGCCCATCTTACTGGAACTCAAGAAAAAGTAAATAAGTAATACTTCTAAAGACCACTCTAGTCAAGAGACAGTGAAATTCTTCTAATATAACCAACTGTCAAAATTTCCCTCTGGACTGGGTCTAGTCAGGACCAAATTTGACACTTGGATCCTCTTCAAACTTACCAATAGCCCAGGCAATCAGGTAATTTCCAATGCCCAAATGTGAAATGGAATACATCCATCTGAACACAGCAGTTATAGCAGTTGTCTTAGATCCTCAGATAAAATAAATTCAGCCTGCAGCCATCAAGCTAATATTTTTTTTTCCTTTCCAAACAAGGTATATTTAGCTACAAGTGATAGATCAATACTATTGTTTGAATGAAATAAGCTGTTTACAAAACTTTGTAGTGGTAGGACAGGGATAGTGATTTCAAGCTGGAAGAGGTTAAGGTAAGGCTAGACTGGAAGTCAGAAGGAAGTTCTTTATGATGAGGGTGTCCCTTGCTCATGGCAGGGGGTGTGGAACTAGATGANGGAACAGATTGCCCAGGGAAATTGTGGATGCCCCCTCCCTGGAAGTGTTCCAGGCCAGATTGGATGAGGCTTGAGCAACCTGGTCTAGCGAGGGGTGTCCCTTGCTCATGGCAGGGGGTGTGGAACTAGATGATCTTGAAGGTCCCCTCCAACCTGAACCATTCTATGAATCTCTGAATCTTAGCCCCTGTCTTGCACATCTTTCATCTGTGAAGACAGTTGTTGGATTTCCTGCAAAGTTATGCAGTTTTACTCCAGAGGATCAACTCATTATTCTTGTTGAGAGCAGCAAGGGGTCTGCAATAGAGGAAATCTCTACATTTTTTCCCAGGCTTTGCATCACACAGAGTGTATGGTGAAGTTACTGCAACAGTAATTCTGGGTTTCTGAGAGTTTGCAAAAATGTGCAGAAACATAGCCCATAAATGGCAGTATTCCTGTAGTTATTCCATTCACTGTAAATTTGGAATTGATAGGTTTATCCACAAACAGCAGTACCTTTTTTTCCATCTTGTAGCCTGTGTTTCTTTCTGGAAGATCAGTGTTGCAGTTTGATATTTCTTGCATTATTTTAGAAGAAAAACAAAAATAAATGTTGATTTTGCCATTTCTAATATTACTTGTGTAAGAGGAAATTTTTTGATAAGTGTTGTTAAGTATAGTTTCTTAAAGGCAAAAGAAGGAAGCATCTATGTTAAAATCTCTAGCAATGACTTATGAGACCATTAACTATATATCAAGCAATGTTTTGATGCTCAGAAAAATACATTACAGGCTTCAAATTTTTTTTAATCTAGAAATAAAGCATCCTAGTTATAAAACAAAATCCTTTACAAATGCACGAATCCATGTATTTTTAAAATAACTTGTTCGTATCTCTAAAATAGACATTTTTTTCTATATTAATATATACTCATAGTAGTACAACTGAAATAACATTGATAACATGAAATATCCTGAATTCCTGATGAAAATAGCATCCCATATAAAACATTTCCTAGATGGAATTCTACGATGTGATACAATCTCGTACTTTTCCTATGGACTATCTTCTAATACCACTATGAGTATAAATGCATATTAAAACATGGAAATTACTAAAAAGTAATCCTCCAAACGGCTTAAGAGAAAGGTATTCATGTTCTTCTACATTTATTAACATACATATGTGGATTTGGTTGCATATGGGAGGGAATATGTGTTTTCCTTCTTCTTATTCATTTGTTATCTGAACAATACAGATTATTAGATATTATTATTATCTCAACAATAGAGACTATTCTGTCCTATGGCAGGAACGGCCAGATCTGACTGCTTACTGACAACTCAAAGCACCATCAGTGGACATTTGCTTTAGAAGAACTGGACATCTAGATCTTTTTGAGTCCTGGTCAACAAAACACATATTTAGTGAAGAGTGTTACCAAGGTAGACTCTCTACTGCTAGACCAAAATAATACTTCAGAGATTATCATCTGAATGGGTGTGAAATCAGTGCCTTTCAAAGAACTTTTTCAATCCAGTCTAACTGAAAATCATTGCAACTGCACATATTTGAATCAGTACTAAGCAGATGAGTTCAAAATGATAGTGCATCAAATATTCAAATACAGACATATCCATTCTGGAATTTATTATTATTTAATTAAAACAATAACTTCTTAATATTGAATACTTTTATCTGCTATATATTTTATGAAGGTTTCAAAAAAATTAGGTATCACTGTTTAGAATATGGACAATCTAGGTTTGCACAGTGGGACTCCACATAAATGTTATTATTTAACTGAAAAGTATCCTTGAAAAATTGTTTATATGCTATTCATTAGAATTGAGATGATTAATTGAGCTGTCAGAATAAAACAAAAAATAAGTCTAAGAAGTTCAAAATAATAATTCTTACAAGGAAGCCAGAAAGCTGAAGACAACATTTTAGAGGATTAAGTCTACTACATTAAAATGAAAAAAACAAAGCCAAAATCTTGAGCTGCTTTGGAAACTATTTTTTTAAAGAATTATTTTAGAGCTTTGTGATAGAAAAATGGTAATTCTTTCCTAAGGTACGTATACAGTAGTATTTCGNTTTAGTATTTGCCTTACAAGAAAAAACAAGGGTAGCCTACATACAATGAAACTAGAAACCTAAAATACTGTGTTTCTTTCTATGCTTTAATTTTGTGCTAAATCAGTAAAGAAAACAAGTTTTGGCTAGTAGCTCTCTCACTGTACTTAGATTTACAAGCTTCTGCTAGCAACAGACTTAAGAAATACTGGTTTGTACTGTAAATACATATGATTCTTTTATCAAAAACCTCTTCAGCAAGCTGCTGTCCTCATCTCCTAGTCACTGACCTGAGAAAGCTTTCTCATCCTGTCATACAGCTGAGAGGACCAAGTTTCAGTACATTTAGATCTTACGTGAAGAAATCACCATGCTAATTTAATTAATGCCTCAGAGAAGTGTCTGCTCCATGAGCCTCAAAAAGCCTGATGTTCGGGAGCTGTATTTTGATTGAAATATATTTGTATGTACACACATGTTAGTCTTTCTTGCATGCTGTATTTTGGGTGGTTTTATACTCTATAAAGATTTTAGGTCAAATACCTGTGTCTCAAATATAGCCTTCTTTCCTTATCTTGCCCTAAGCCTCTATGTGTAAGACCAGTGGCTTTTCAGACCATCCCAGGATGGCATCCTCTGACCTCTGAACTGAAAGGCAAAGGAGAATTCTGTCCTCCCCTGGCTCCTGAGAGTAAAGAGTGAGGGAGAGCAGACAATGCTGTTGTCACTTCTCCAGTAATACCACGATTTTTACTAGACAAATGAGGGAACTCTCTTCATTGTGTGTACTTTCAGTGGGATGAGTCCATTGCTTTAAGTCTGATTGTGATCAGTAGTCATTCAACATACCTGCACACTTCCTTTGGAAGTTATGTTCCAGTGCTTATCTGCATGGCCTGAGTGAAACAGTAACTGAATATAATCCTTTTGTAGCAACGAGAAAGGTAAAAATACAATGTGCACAGAAGCAGCACTGAGTACAGAGTAAAGACACACTAGAAATTTGAGGATGCAATTTTGAAAGGGTACTTTTCAGTAACTAAGCTCCGGTACTTAAATATAGCTGTATTGAAACAAAACCAAACAGGTGTTCTTGTGATCTTTTGAGGACCAATGTGCTTGCATGTGTGTTTTCATCTGTGTATACACACAGTGATCAGGATTAATGTGTTCTGAAAGTGGTTTGTTAATATTCTAAAGCACTGTGTCAGGGAGCTATCAACAGCTATTTCATAGTGCTAATGGTCAGTTTGCCATTAAATTGCAAGCATGCACTGTTAACATTATTTTAACATGTAGTGGAGTGGTAAATTGAGGAATAGATTCCTCCATTTCTTCAGTTTTCCAATTAAATATTTATTTTTCTTTATTTAGTGGGGGGGTTTTATTGTTTTGAAAAATGAAAAATCTGTCAATTTCTCTTATTTATTCTTACAAAAAATAGTATTATTGAAAGTTATTATCTATTTATTTGAATTTTGTACATTTACATTTTTATTCCCGAATCAAGAATTACAATCTTCATAGACCAGGAAAAAATGGTTCATTCATTTATTAGTTTTCTCTCATATATAGTGCAACAGAATCAACATCAACACTAGCTAAGTGTTTTCTACACAAGAAAAAGACCTTGGCTATCTTAAGAGTGATTTTCAGAACTAGCTGTTCTATCAGTTTTTCCATGGATGTACTTCTTTTCAGAACAGTAAAGTCTGCAAACTCCTGACAAGAGGTCACAGAAAGCAGTTAGAAAATAAGCTCAAGTCTCACCTACTTTGATGAGAATTAGGAGCATACTTAAGTGCTGTCTGTAAGTCTAGGTTTTACTATACAGGAGTTGGAGTCTTTATTTCTTCATAAACTCAAGTTAGGCCACTACATGACAAAAAAATATTCAACCTCATAACATCAGTTTTCACAACTGTAATAACTGTTTTCCCAGTAAAAATATTTCTGCTGTTTCTCATTTTTTTCATATCAGGGAAGCAAGATCTAATGTAAAAAGATGTAGCAGAGCAGAACCCAAATTTGCTCATCAATGAGTGTTTTTAGACAACAGTTTCCAATACCTGTATTGTAGCAAACATTCAGGGCACCCACAATTTTTCTGTCAGACTCAGGTTCCAGCAAGCAAGGAGTGCACATATTGACTTTGAAAGTTTGACGTTGTATATGATATTCTCGTTATACTAGGGATATATGACTCAATTTCTTCCCATTTTTTTTCAATGGTTTACCTTTAAAATACAAGTAGGTGCTGAGTAGGACTTATCAGTTGCTTATTCTGGACTTTATATTGCCAAACATATTCATTAATGTTCCTTATGATAGTATGAATGATGTCCTTACTATATTCAGTAAGAATGCTAAGCCAGAGGCAGATCAGACATGGCAGGTTATAGGGACAGACATTAATAAAAAAATAAGAGTGGATCTGAAAAAATATGATGACTGTATTTAAGAATGTTCAGAAAATATTTCCAGAAGTTTTTCAAAGGGAAAGTGTAAAATTGAGGTGAATAATGTTTAGTTTGAGAGGAAATACACCAGGTTTTCAAATAAGGAAGACAATGACTGGTATTTCTGTTTTGTAATATGTTAGAGATATATCACAACCGCTTAGATTAATTATCTTTGGAATCCTAGAGCACTGGAACAGTTCACTGATGTCCCTTTGGTGTTGCTGTCTGTGACTGATAAGTGTTATGGGCATGTTAAATAGGCTGCAATTCAAAAAACAGGTAACTAATTGTTCAGTAACAATCACAAGAGCAAAACAGCAGTCAACTTTGTAAGTCATAGCTTTTTATCTGAAGGAACTGATAGAAATACACTCATTTAAGAGGCTAAAGGACAACAAAGATTTTTGACATCACTCAAATATAGGCACATATATTTCATGATTTAGATGAGAAAAAAAATCATGAGGAAACCACACATATTAAAGGTAATGAGACTTCAGAAGTACATGTTAAAAAAAGCAAATGCAAAAAAGTAATGGAAAATTGAAAGTATTGCTTAAAACATTCACAAGAAATGATGGGGGAAAGGTTGTAATGCAAGTTTGTAGGCCTGTATTCATCTCTGTCTCTCAAGATTAGTTTCTGACATGAAAGTCCACTGCGAAGTAATAGCTTTCAGGAAAATATTCCTAAGAAAAACCTAGACCTTACTACCTTTCATGTGTCTTGGAAAACTTGCAGCCTATCTCAAAGTGTAACTGTATTGAAAATTTCTTCTAATCACTGGGACTGTGGGCGAACTGTGAGGTTTTTATTCCTCTTTCCCATTTGTCTTGTGCGTTTTGTAAATATAAGAGAGTAGCAATGTTTTCTTTTGCACCTATAATGACATGGATGGTCTAATAAGAAAAAAAAAAGATCAGAATCATCACTTCTCCACTGAGCATAGACTGTCTGATGATCTCAGTTGCAGACTAGGTCCTAGCTTTTATTTTAACAGATTTCTGGTTCAATGTTTCTGTCTGATTTTAAGGTTTCAAGAATCCAACTTTTAAATTTCCTGACTTATTTTAAACAGTTACTCATCAAAGAAGAACAAAGTGCTGTCATTCTATATCATCCCTATGTACCACTTAGTAAGTCAAGATCACTGTTTCATACTGAAAAAACATTTCCTGTGCTGTGTAGGCTTCTGTGCATATCTTTGCCCTTAACAGGCTTCCACACTTTATTTTTTTTCAGATTAAATGAGGTTTCAGGAGCTGCTTCAAGATTGTAGTGCCAGGAGCTGCAGAAATAACAGGAATTTACTGTTTGACTCTTTTCAGCCTTATAGTGCTGTCCGAAACTATGACCAAGCAAAAGAAATCTTACTGAAAACTTGTAGTGACATACAACTTACTGTCAGGCTGAGGTCTGTCTGTCTTGTTGGGATGCACTCCTTAAATCAGATGACAGGCAGGAAGGGACCATATGAGGTCTCTCATCCAGTCTTTGGCTCAAAAGCAGTGTAGTGCTAAGTGAATTCTAACAGTGCTTTCCTTGTCCAGGTCCAGGAAAGCTTCAAGAACAGCAATTTCACCTCTCTGAGAAATTATTTTCTCCTTAATTATGTCCACAGTGATTTATTTTTTACCTTGCTTTCATTAATGTTTTTTTTTCATGACACTACCTTCTGAGCCACCACCCTGTGATGGAGGGAACTGAAAGAGTTTAGAAAATACAGCAGATGAAGTAAGCCTTAGCATTGGTAATTAGCAGTTAAGGTAAAGTGATGTTATTATTGTGTGGAAATCCGACAGTTTGTATTATAATCAGTTGTGGCCTCTATAGACAATTGATGCTATTTTTGAGAAGAGAAGGAAAATAGGATGAAGATAAATATGCTGATATGTTTTTTTTTATCTTAAGAGACTATCCAGAATACCAGAAACATTGTGGAATAGTCCCTCACCAGGACCCAATGGTTCTCACTCTGGGAAAGAGAGGCAGAAGGAGGGGCAAGAAAAATTAGACCGATGCTGTTCTGTGTGTAGTCTAGGTCAAAGATGTATATGAGCACATAAGATTAAGGAGGCTGAATTTCATGGTTGGCCCATCCCTTCAGCCTATCAAAGCCACTTGAAACAGCAAATCTGCCTTCAAGCACATTGACAGCATGCTCTGATTTGTTGTCTGCAAACTTAATGGTGATGCTTCCCTCTAGCACATTTTTCAACAAAATATGAAATGTAAAATTGCTAGCTAAACCAGAGTAAGTATAATTAATATTTATTTTACATTAACAAAATAAAATAAATAAGAAAATTTATTGTGAAATGCAATCTGTGGCAGCTATCCAGCAGTATATTTCATGTTTTCCTTTTATTTATGACTGCTCTGGTTCACTGGGTAACTTGTACACCTTCTCATGGCAAAAAAAATATAAAGTGTTCTGCAAACTGCCTCAATTTTCAAAGGGAGGAAGCGTACTTTCCTAGCTCCTTTATGGTAAAATCATGATTATCAGAGGGGTGTTACAACTAATGAGTTTGTGTTTCAACACAATCCCATTACAACTTCAGTAAATTAAACTGCATATTAAAGAAAAAAATAAATTGAAAAAATATTTAAGATTGAAACATTCAAAACACTGTGTTTAGTTAGGTTAGAATAATGATTCTTATTACCAGTGGTAATTATTAAATGATTGTGCTGTTATTAATATTGATCATACAAGAGTCATGAGGGGATGGCATTGCTTAGTTTGAAAACTCTATGCCAGATGAAGTGTGTGCTGTTATTCCAAGGGCTAGAGCTACAATGCATAATAATGTTTTTGCTAAAAAATAAAGCATAAAAAATAAATGCAAACTAATGTTTTTGCTAAAAGAAAAAGAGAGAAATGAGGTTTAATCAGCTATTGTGAGAAAGCTTCATTTTAAATATACTTGTATGGACTGTCACTGCCAGTTACATGGAACCATGTAGAAATGAAAATGCGAGAATCTGTAAAGTTATTGACTTGAAAATAACTTTAAGTGTCCTGTCCTCTGATAGTCACAAACCCACTAATGAAGTGATCCTGCAAGAAGAAGGCTTTAAGGTTTTTTTAATTCTTGCTTAAATATTACACTCATCTTTCTTTAGGGTAGCATTTCAGGAGCTATAAACTAATATTCATTTTCTGAAAACTTTTGGTCTCTTTCATTGAGCAAATATTGATTTAATTTTTCACAATTTTGCTAAGGAACAAGCCAAGAAACTAGTCGACTGTACACTTTCATCTTTGTCAGATGATTTCAGCAACCATAACATCACAGGAACAAAGGCTAGCATACTAGTTTTAGATCTAGATTTTTAGCACTATGCGTTGCATCAAAAATTAAATTAAAGTCACTAAATTAAAATTAAAATGGAAATAAAGGGATTTTTTTCAGAGTTGCTTCTTAACCACTTTGTTATCATTTCAGAGTAATAATAAGGAATAACAAAAGAAACTTCAGCTTCTTCAGTAGAATGTTTGTATAATGTTCTGGTTTTGCTTATTTCTTTCAGGGTCAAAAGCAAAATCCAGGCACTTATTATATAGATAAGGAATTTATTACTGAAAAAGTAGAGAAAGGGTTTTAAAAAACAGAAAAACTGTGGCCCAAAGCCCTTCAACTGACCTGCTGCGCTTTCTCCCACTTCTCCCAGTATGGTAGAAAACTGTTGTATTCCTAACACCATGAAAACTAAATCCTAATCTATTGAGAGAGAGAGAGAGAGAAAGAGGAAACAAATGGGGATGAAAAATTAATTGTATGCCACTCATGCCAAATGACCAGTGGTCTGGGATAGAGAGAAACTGCTCAGCAGGCAGCTGTCGACACTCCAAAGATGGTAACTCTGGAATGTCAAGAGCAACAAGATCCCAAATTCCACAAATTCCTTTGCGGAACAGGATAATGGGAAGGGATATCCAGTTGTTATATGCTCATAAAATATCATCAGTTTTACGTGGAGAAGGTCCTTGGTTTGAATCCCACACAGTTAAAGGTCACACTACTACACTCCACCCCTATATCCCTTTCCATAACAGCGGTGACATGGACAGAGGCATTGAGTGCACCCTCAGCAAGTTTGCTGATGACAGCAAGCTGTGTGGTGCAGCAGACATGCTGGAGGCTAGGGATGCCATGCAGAGGGACCTGGACAGGCTGGAGAGGTGGGCACAAGCCAACCTCATGTGGTTTAACAAGACCAAGTGTAAGGTCTAACACCTGGGTTGAGGCAATACTAAGCACAGATACAGGCTGGGCTGTGACTGGCAGGAGAGTAGCCCTGGGGAGAGGGACTTAGGGGTGCTTGTGGATGAAAAGCTCAACATGAGCCAGCAGTGTACACTTGTGGCCCAGAAGGCAAACTGGAATCTGGGCTGCATCGGGAGAAGTGTGTCCAGCAGGTCGAGGGAGGTGATTCTCCCCCTCTACTCCACTCTGGAGAGACCCCACCTGGAGTACTGCATCCAGTTCTGGAGCCTTTAATACACGAAGTATGTGGACATGCTGTGGAGTGTGTCCAGAGGAGGGTCATGAGGATGATCAGAGGGCTGGAGCACCTGTCCTATGAGGCCAGACTAAGAGTTGGGGCTGTTCAGTCTGGAGAAGAGGATGCTCTGAGGTGACTTCCAGTATCTGAGGGGGGCAACAAAAAAGCTGGGGAGGAGCTTTTTAGGATATCTGGAAGCAACAGGACTAGAGGGAATGGAGAAAATCTGGAGATAGTAGATNGGGGTTTGGACTGGATGATCTTTCCAGGTCTCTTCCAATCAATAATGTTCTGTTCTGTGACTTGGTCTAGGTGTCCTACTGTGGCAGGGGGATTGGACTAGATGATCTTTCAAGGTCCTTTCTGATCTCTGATGATTCTATGATTCTATCATTCTATGATCTTCCCATTGATCTCTGGTAGAGTAGTATCTACCTGGATACCCTGGTATTCAGAAGCATTGTGGGCCCACCATGCTAAAAACCGCTCATCCTTGTCTGCCTGGTCCACCTGTCGTTTGTGGTGATGTTCCTTATTTGCATGCTTTTTAGGTACATGGGCATCTACACGCTGGGCATTCACCATCACCTTATCAAGCTGAGCAGCAATGTCTTGCCACAGCTCAGCTGCCGAAATCAGTTTACCCTTTTGTTGCCAGGTTTTTTTCTTCCATTTCTTTAATCAGTCCCATAAGGCATGTTACCATCCAAGAGTCAGTGTACAGGTAGAACACTAGACACTTCTTTTGCTCAATGATATCAAGGGCCAGATAGAGGTCTTTGACCTCCACAAACTTGCTTGATTCACCTTTACCCTCATTTGCTTCAGCAATCTATTGAGAAGGGCTCCATACAGCAGCTTTTTATTTTCTTTGGTTCCCTATAAGACAGCAGGATCTACAGGTGAAGAGTATAGTTTGTCAGTCTGTAACATCTTTGTATGGGGGTGTACTTCCTCAACACATGGTACTAATTTGCCTGGTGGCATCTTAAATCCAGTGACTTCTGGCCAATTGGTGATTGACTCCACCATGTCTGGGTGGTCTGAAGTGCCCATGCATGGTCTCTGAGTTATCAATGCTGCCCACTTGCTACAGGTAGCATCTGTGGCATGGTATGTAGATGCACTCTTCCCCTGGAAACACCACAGAGAGGTGTGGTAGAGCCCACAAGTTTGGATTAAAAACGGAACTTTTATGGATTTTATTAGGAAATCAAAAATTCAGAAATTTGTTGTTGTTTTAAAGATGATTATCCTACTGGCCTTGAAATACTTTTTCCCATGTAAAAGTCCTTTTTTTCCATTCATAAAATATATAACCTCATACTACTGCCCAGAAATTGCCTTTGAATTACTCAGGCAGGTAAACATGGAGCCACCTCAGTGCTTCTTGGCCAGTTTCTCCCTGAAAGGTGAGGAGGAGTATTGCTTACCCTCTCCCATATTTCTCCATTAAGGCTTTGCCAGAGAGTGGAACAAAACATGGCATTTTTCACAGTCAAATTGCATTGAGATGATGGGATTTAAGCCACAGGGCACAGTGTGTTTATAGATGCAGTCTATTTATAATTTTCTATACAAATGTTAGATCATTCTTACCTACAGTTATGCAAACATTGTTCTTCGAGACTGAACCATTCAGTTATATTTTCTAGGTGTTCACTACAGCCTGCTGCTGCACAATGGAAATGGAATATATGGACAGGAAAAGTACTACTTAACACAGTTTGAATGAGATGACAGATGGGGAGACTATTTCTCAAAGTAATCCTCCCTAATGGACACTGTCATCACAATCCTGCAGAAAGAAAGAGGAGGAAAAAAAATCTGTTTGCAGCATCTGTGAAAGAAAAACAAATAAATTAGGCTTTTTAAACAGACAGATGACCTCACAGGGACACAGTTATTTCTATATAGAAGCATCATTTTTTCCTTACTCTTTCATATCATTTATCGATGCTTTAGCCGAATGTTCAGATGTGTTCTGTCAGATCATGTTCCCGGCCCTGGTTCTTTACTGCTTCAAAGTACAGATAACAATTTACTTAAGCAGCTGCAAAATTCTGGGTGCCAAATCCTGAAGGTAATGCCAGCTGAATTTAGGCCACATATATTTTGCTACTTGTCCTTCTCATCAACATAGAAAGCAAAATGTTGAAATAAAAACTACTCTTTTTTTTTTTTTTTTGATGAAATGCCATCCATATATGCAAATATTTCTTGTCACTACTGTTCTACTTTTGGCTGTGAATGAAATTTCTCAGAAAAACTTCATAGAGTTCTAGCTTTGTCCTCATTCATTTTTTTAGTGTAATTAAATTTTGTTGTCTTTTATCTATTTGTTGATCTAGGCAGTGGCTCATATGTTCCTCTATAGTATCTAGAGACTAGTTGTAATATTAGTTCTGCATCACAACATTCACTACAGCCAATCTCTTAACATTTGGGTTCTGTGTTTATAAGTAGATGGTTTTTGTTTTTTTCACAGTTCTCTTTCTCAAAACTTTTGCTGCTTCAAATATTTGCATATTCATTGTTTAGTTTGGTCTATTGAATTATATGGAAGTAAATATGGATTTTCCCTGCAGTAAAATGTCAGAGGGATGGTACAGCTATCACGGGGAATGAAGAGACAAATATAAGTGTGCTGGAAATAGGAATAAGAACAGATGGCCTAAGTTAGCATTTTTAGATTTGATATTACATAAAGTGGTAGGAGGGAAACTGAGAAGGTAAATAGCAACCTTTATAATAGTAGCAATGGTCTGTTAAAAATCTTTTACCCAAGCTGATCTACAGTAATGAAGTAAATAGATAACCTTAATATATTATTGTCTCTGTCTTGCGTGGATGTGAAAACTGAAGAATCACACTGCTATATGGTAGCAATTTTGACATGAAAGTGGTTCATTAGTTAAATTGAAATTGCAAGGATACCTACAAAAATTGTGAATATCTGATCTGATGCAGGGGATGGTAATACAGTTTAGACAATAAAGTAGATGAAGTAAGACTTACCATTAGTTAATTAGTAGTTCAGGTAAAGTGATGTTATTATTGTGTGGAATTTAGACAATTTGAGAGATCAAAGACATGAGACATTTTGAAAAATTGATAACAGGAACTTCATTGATGAGTATCAGCCTTCCATGTAAGGCTTCACCCACCTTTGTTGTTACTGGTTCATAACGGATTGACCTCCTTGCCAAAAGTACTGAGAAAGACTGCTACCTTATTCCCAGGAACCCCAGTCCATGAAAAGCACGTGTTACCACACAAGTGCAAGAAGGAGGAGATCTCCATTAATGAGTCCTTAGAAGTGGTTTTAATAACTCAAACTATATCTCAGAAAATAAATGTATATGCATGAATATGTCTTTGTTTATGTATGATATCATCGAATATAACCACAACAAACTTGCTTCTGGTGCGCACTGCTTTGGAGCATAAGGGCCCTTGTGCCCATAGGCAATAAACAAATGACCTCATCAAAAACTCCACATTGAGTTCTCAATTCCTTTCCATAGAATCATAGAATCATTAGGGATTGGAAGGGATCTTTAAAGATCATCCAGTCCAATCCCCCACCACAGCAAGATCACCTAAACCAAAACACAGAGGAACAGATCCAGGTGGGTCTTGAACATGTCCAGAGAAGTAGACTCCACAACCCTTCTGGGCAGCCTGTTCCAATGCTCCATTACCCTCAC
>VZRI01004511.1:63382-128129 GCA_013397515.1 Upupa epops
TTGTGCAGACTGGCTCCACCAGTCTACCTCTATTTTAGCCTCTCCAATTCTCCTCAGCGTTTCTACTTCCACCTGTACCTCTGCAACCTCACCTTGCAGCTGTGCCGCTCGATGAAGCAGATAATCTATCTGCTTGCATCATACACAGCCAGGAAAACTTGATAGAGTGTTACATTTCTGGCAGTCTGACACCTGCATAGCCTCATCTTTCTGGGGTCCTCTGAGTTCCCATATCCATATGCAGTGGTGACTGTAGCCTGGTCTTCCTCTGCTGCTGCATTGTTTTCATGGTGTTTTTTTCATTTTGCCCAGCAGGCAGCAATTTCTTAGCTCTCTCACAGCTCTCTCGCTGCCACGGCGGTCTGAAGCACAACTTCTAGATTCACCTCCCTTGAAGAGGTCCGGGTCTACACCCCCAGTGCTGTTTACCCTGCTGATGCCACAAGAGTACCCAAACATCAGTGTCTGCCTTCCGACTCTCCTGAGCCTTCCCATTCAGAGAACTCCCAAATCACCCAGAAAATTCAATAAAACAGCGCTTGGAGTTCAGCTCTCTCACTGCCGCATGCGGTCTTTCCACAGGTTAGATATTTGTGGCTCTTTAAGACTTTGCCAGAAGACTTTATTTGGAAGAAAATGTTTATTATTTTACATTACCAAATCTGTATGACTCATTTGCAAAT
This sequence comes from Upupa epops, assembly GCA_013397515.1. Classification (NCBI taxonomy): domain Eukaryota; kingdom Metazoa; phylum Chordata; class Aves; order Bucerotiformes; family Upupidae; genus Upupa; species Upupa epops. The sequence goes on from VZRI01004511.1 coordinate 64,066, forward strand.
GAAATTCACAGTAGTACCTATCAGAGGCTCTCTGCCACAGCATGTCTCCAATTGAACAAGAGTGTCTCTACATTTTGGCTTGAAGCTGTCTATCACACTTCCAGCTGATTCCTCCAATATCTAACTATTTAGCAGCTCTGTTACTACGCAAAAAATTTGTAGCATTGCCAAGAAACTTCCAGTTGAATTTGCTCGTATTTGAATGAAAAGAAAAACTGAGTAGGCTGGCTTGCATGTTCTGTGAGATTAAACATTCAACAGGGACTAGACAAAAGAATTTTTTGCCTGTTGTTATGTAAATCAGGAAGTGGACAGATCCTCAGGTGATTGCTATGTTGTCACAGACATCATATTAAATTACAGGCATCTGGTCTGAAATGGTGGTTAATCATTGTATCACAGAATCACAGAATTATTGAGGCAGAAAATGAACACTAAGATTATCATGTCCAGTCTATGACCTGACATCATCACATCAGCCAGACCAGGGCACTAAGGGCCACAAACAGTCTTGTCTTAAACACCTCCAGGAATGGAGACTCCACCACTGCCCTAGTCAGTCCATTCCTGTATCTGATTACCCTTTCTGTGAGGAAGGACTTCCTAACAGCCAACCTAACCCTTCTGTGACACAGCTTCAGGCTTGGCCCTCTCATTCTTGGTGCTAGTTGCCTAGGAGAAGAGCCCAACCACCATCTGACTACAACCTCCCTTCAGGGAATTGTAGAGAGGGAGATCTCCTCTGAGTCTCTTCTCCGGGCTAAACAAGTCCATCTCCCTCAGCCTCTCCTCATCAGGCTTTCCCTCCATTCCCTTCCTCAGCCTCATTGCTCCTCGGCACCTGCTCCAGCACCTCAATCTCCTTCTTGAAGTGAGGGGCCCAGAACTGCCCCCACTACTTGAGGGGAGGCCTCACCAGTGCCCAGTCAAGGGGGAGAATTATGACTCCAGTCCTGCTGACCACACTAGTGCTGATCCAAGCCAGGATGCCATTGGCCTTTCATGCTACCTGGGCACCTTGCTGGCTCCTGTTCAGCTAACTGTTAACCAGTACTGCCAGGTCCCTCTCTGTCAGTCTGCTCTCCAGTCATTCATCCCCCAGTCTGTAGCTGCAGGGGATTACTGTGGCCAAAATGTAGAACCCTGCCCTTGGCCCTGTTAAACCTCTGCCCATTGGCCTCTACACATTGACCCAGCCTGCGCAGATCTCTCTGTAGCATTCTTCTCCCCTTCACCAGATCAACAATCCCCCTGACAACGTGGTGTCATCACACCTGAGAAAGAGGTGATCCAAATCGGAAATATTTTGAGGTGCTTAGCTCTTATGCACCTTGCTAGGACATTTTCTGTGGGGGTATGCAGTGTAGATTTGAATTAATTTAGGTAGAAGAAGGCCTTGAACCTGAAACAGAAGTGGATTTTTTAAAGTTACTTTTTAAATTAAATATGCAGACTTACCTGGTTTAAAGCAGAAATCATCCGTACCTGAAATTTGTCAAAATGCTCTTCAGAACATATTTTCAAAAAACATTTGCCAGCCTAATTAGTAAAGTGTACTGATTCTGATGAAGATTAGGAAGACTAGGTGCAGAACTGATCAGCATGGTAAAAACAGAAAAGAAAACAGAAGCATTAGGAATTTCTTGTTGACAGCATCTGGGCCCCATCAAGGTCATACAGATGCTAAATGACTGACGTCAGGATTCACATACCACAAAGTACGCGCCTACATGCAAAATTATAGTTACCTTCAAGTACTCAAAAACCTTTCTGTGATTGAACAAATAAACTGAATATATAAATAAGAATGGAGGATTAAAAAAAGCAAAAAGAAAAAGATGGAGCTGGGTCTGTTTAGCCTGGAAAAGAGGAGGTCCGGGGATGACCTTATTGCTGTCTATATCAAAAACGTGGTTATAGTCAGGCAGGGGTTGATCTTTTCTCCCTGGACACTGGAGACAGGACAAGGGCTCACAGTCTTAAGCTCCATCTGGGGAAGTTTAGACTTGACATTAGGAAAAGTTTTTTCACTGAAAGAGTGATCCGATTTTGGAACGGACTGCCCACAGAGATGGTCGAGTCACTGTCTCTAGAGGTGTTCAAGATTAGACTGGATGAAGTGCTGAGTGGCATGATCTAGATTTTAGATGTTAGGTTTACTTGGTTGGTTTTAGGTTGGACTTGATGATCTTTAAGGTCTTTTCCAGTCCCATCATTACTGTGATACTGTGATAGTGTTACTGTGATACTATGACTTTCTAAAATATGTATTCACATATCAAGGACTGAGCATTTTAGTGAATCCTTTAAGGTTCAAAGCATAATACAAATTACATCCTTAGATGGTAAAATCTACTAATGAGGTCTGATGGTCTTCATTAATTCATTAGCTAAGGAACTTTTCTTACTTATTCACCTCTCTATTCCTGTCTGAAGGACTACTGAATGCAAACATTAAGTATGTTCCACTGAGCCATTTGGTTTGGCTATAACACAACTATCAGTTATGTAAGACCAGAGCTGCTGTTCAGAATAGAGCTACCAACACAACTGTGCCTATTTCAAAAACAGATAGCTTTATTATATTCACAGCTTTGAACAAAGCAAAGCATCCCTGCACTGTAAAGAGATGTTTTCATTTCTCTTTGGATTACTTTGCCATTCAACAAATACATAATTTACAATATAAGAATGAAAATGCCTTAGGGATTGAAGTCCTTCTGTGAGAAACTACGGTGGGTCTTGCTGCATGAGTTTCAAAAAGTCAAGGACCTGTAGTTGGGTTGGGCCAGCCTCAGTACAGTTACAGACAGGTGCACAGCTGGTTGAGAGCAAACCTGAAAAGAAAGGCTTGATGGTGTTGAATAATGAGAAACTCAACAAGAGCCAGCAGTGAGCTCCCGCAGACCAAGAAGACAAATGTATCCTAGGATGCACCAAGGGCTGGAGCAGCTTTGCTATGAAGACAGGCTGAGGGAGCTGGGGTGGTCCAGCCAAGGCAAGAGAAGACTGCAGGGGCACCTTAGAGCAGCCTTCCAATACCTGAAAGGAACCTACAGAAAGAAACTTTTCCCAAGGGGATATAACAGTAAGACAAGGGGAAATGGTTTGAAACTGAAAGAGAGAAGGTTTAGACTAGACCTTAGGAAGAAGTTATTCAGTGCAAGGGTAGAGGCTTTGTGGAATCGATTGCCCAGACAGGCTGTGGCTGCCCCCTTCCTGGAGGTGTTCAAGGCTAGGTTGGCTGAGCCCTTGAGCAACTAAGTCTGGTTGCGAGGTGTTACTACCCATGGCAGAGAGGTTGGACTAGTTGATCTCTATAGTCCCCTCCAACCTGAGCCAATCGGTGATTCTATGTCTTCGTATCCAGTGAGAATGCACAAGGGATTTATTTATGGAATTTATACTTTTGTGTTTTTTTAATTATTCTTAATATCATGTTCTTACTGTATATCTCAAAAAAAAGTATTTTCAAACAGAAAATAATAATTACATAATTTCTTATATTAGCATGATTTTAAAGAATGTTGTGAATGAGCTGTTCATTATCAGATTTAGCAGCCCAAAGAACTTGTCACTACTTCTAGAAATTCTGTCTACACCAGTCAAAACATTAAAAATACTTTCCTCTAGATTTGTTTCCATTTATGCCAGAAACATTTGTTTAAAAGCATAGGCAAACATTAATGAGAGCTTGATTCCATCTAAAGGTGGACAAAGGGTTTTAACTAGGTGAAATATAGTTCATGATACATTTGACAGATAAATTAATGACTGAAAGAAAGTTAATTGTAAAATGGAGCAGTGCTACATTCAGATCTGATGACCAGGCTGCAGTTAGATTCTTCCATGTAGTGTTCATAAGATACAACATAGAAATGGCAGGACATTTCAGATTTCCAAGCCATTTTTAGAAACATTTTACAATCTTTGTGATGTTTCTTATAGACATTCTGTCTATAAGAATATATGTGCTTACTCAATGACAGAGTCCTTCTGGAAAATTAAATCTGAGAGCTATATTTTCATGTGTTTAATGACATTTCCAGCCTTACTTAGTTATAGTCAAAGTATCACAGTATCACAGTAATGATAAGGCTGGAAAAGACCTTAAAGATCATTCAGTCCAACCTAAAACCAACCAAGTAAACCTAAACATCTATCCATTTACCAGTCTAGTTGCTCTTCACTGGAGTCGTTCCAGCATCTCGACATCCTTCCTAAACTGAGGGGCCAAGAACTAAACACAATACTCTGGGTGCAGTCCAACCCATGCTGAATAGAGGGGGAGGATAACGTCCCTCTCCCTGCTGGCCACACCATTCCTGATACAGGCCAGGATGCCATTAGCCCTCTTGGCCGTCTGGGCACATTGTTGACTCATGCTAAAGTTACTGTCCACCAATACCCCATAGTCTCTTTCTACCTGAGTACTCTCTAAGATCTCCATTCTCAGCCTATAGTTCTGCGTGGGGATGTTGTAACCAAAATGCACAACTTGACACTTAGGCTTGTTAAAACTCATCCTATTAGAGTCTGCCCATCTCTCCAGTCTGTCCAAGTCCCTCTACAGGGCCCTCCTACCCTCCAACAGATCAACACGGGCTCCAAGCTTGGTGTCATCCGCAAATTTGCTCATGTTGGATTCCAACCCATCATCAATATCATCAATGAAGATGTTGAACAGGACCTGACCTAACACCAGCCCTTGGGGGACACCACTAGTAACAGGTTGCCAACTAGATGTGACACCATTAACCACCACTCTCTGGGCTCATCCATCCAACCAGTTCCTGACCCAGTGCAGTATGTTCCTATCACAGTATATCCCCTTGCTGCCATCTTAGCCAGGAGTATATCATGGGAGACCTTGTCGAATGCCTTACTGAAATCCAGGTAAACCACATCCACAGCCTTCCTCTCATCAACCAGTTGAGTCACTTGATCATAACAAGAGATCAGGTCAGTCAGGCAAGACCTACCCCGCAATAGTGCTCTAATAAATTCTTTATTTTTCCCTAAATGTTGCTGTAAATATTCTGTTGTTTAAAGACCAGGCAAGAATTTGTAAGAAAATCCCACCTTGATAAAATCATTAACACCATTAATTTGATGTGTGTGGGGACATTTATGTTGCATCAGAGGCACAACAGGAAGAACTCGGGAAATGAACCTTTAAAAGTACACAATTCACTGCCTATGTTTAACCAAATATTTTTTCTGTCTGCAGCTTTCTGGAAAATATCCATTAAATACTATTCATCACTTTCTTGGACAATATTGTACTCTTTAGCATTGAAATATCTCTTCTTTATCAGTAACATCTGAGTGGATTAAAGGAAGTGATGTTGGTTTTCCACACATTTATTTAGCTTAGTTGAAAATTGCTTGTATTAATTTCAGAACTATGTGCAGGAAATGAGTGATCACACGCTATAAAATTTCAGATGAGACCATAGACAAATTTGTCCAAAATGAATTAGAATAAGGCTTAAATATATTTTCACACATGTCTCAATGTGCCATATTTATTATATTTCATTTTTGATAGAGTTTCATAATGCTAGAAGGAGAAATATATCACAATTAAGACAAATATGTATATTCAATTGTTCTTTTATGTACAGATACCTCCTAGAAGGTCTCAATAGTGTAAATCACTCATTTCCAAGGAGAACAATATTATTTTGTTAATTCTTACTTAGGTCATTAAGAAATGACCATTTCTTGATGTACACATGAACTACACGTGATCAGCTGTGTAAATATGTAAATTAACTAGCTAGAATTTAAATCATATCAGGCTTTGCAGTGCTAAAGAAATCTTAGTCAATCATCTGTGTTTTTCTTTTGTGCTTATCAGAGTGTCTATCTTTAGCTCAAAATCAAGCTGGAGCCTCTTAATAAAACTGTGACATCATGACAGGAGTTACTGTAGTCAGATTTGCCATTTCTAATCAAATAATTTCCTCCATCAGTTTGGTAGCATTATTAAAGTGACACAAGTAATCTTGATGATTAAATGAGCTGTTCTTCACAACAAGCACGTAATTTTCTGTTTTCCATGAATGCAAATCAATACATAATGAGAGAAGTTCTGTACTTTGTGCAACTATGCCAGGTGTAAGAAAACTGGTCAGGAGGTTTACTTCCTACTTTAACTACTTTACTTGCTTCCTAAATGTTTTAATCACTTCAGTAAATTGTTCTAATTGTTCTTCATCTTTTTGTTTGATAGTGAGAGACAAGAAATTTGAATATACTATCCTACTGGGATTTTTTTTTTTTTTTTGGAGCTACCATCCACCACTGCGACATCAGGTGGTATCTCAACTATTAAATTTATTCTACAAGCTCATGTAAGAAATGGAAGTGCTACTCTTGTCACTCAGGTCTCCTGCTCAAATGTTATTCACACTATATCTAAATGCAATTCAGTGTAAAGAAAGTCTATGTTGGTTTATTTCTTGTTCAATATGATTGAAGTTTCTCAGAAAAAGTAAGTAATTTATGACATCCTACATGTATATGTAATATGTCAATACATCAGAATCTTTATATGACTGAATTAAACACAAAATATATTGCTTTTTAACTAATGACAGGTATGTATAAGAAATGGCAGCAGCTCAGTTTATGATATACATTTAAGTATGGATTTCGTCCTTTTCCTTTTTGCAAATAAGGATTTTAGATGCTACAGCAATAGATTTCATGTATTAATTTGAAAATTCAGACTTAATCATAGATGGATGCCAGACAGAGAACTGTGGTCACATCTTCATCTGTATGCATGCTACGATCTTTGAATAACATTTGATTGTGTTATTTGTTAGAAATGCCAGAACTTTATACAAGGATTGCAGCATTCATAAACTTAGGTTTGTTTCTGTCATTCAGTAGTTATATTAAATAATTGTCAGGATTGTGTATGGTGGTACTTACTAAAAAACACAGTACAATGGAATATGTGGGGTAACTTCAGCCTTGTTTGCATTAGCATGAGTTTGACTTCAATGTCATTCATTTCCTCCCTTCTAGATATCTAACACACCAGTCACATCGACATTACCAATACAATTATGATCAGGAGATCTGTACTAGCTCTGTGCATTGTCAGGTAGTGGCCAAAATGCTGACAACAGATCGGAGTGTGCATCCTACATGGAAGATGTTTGTCTTCTGGGAAGCAGCAGACAAAGTGGTAAGCAGGCCAGCAGGGGACTGGCTCTCCTAGCCCAGTACAGTAGAGGGATTCCAGCTTTACTAAGTCAAAGACTCGCACACAAGAGAGCAATTCAACCGAAGTGATTGAGAACTGAAGGGGAAATTTATCTAATGCATATGTAACAACTGGTGAACTTAGGGAAACAAGTGATGCATTTTACTTATCAATAGGTACTTATCAGTGAGGATTTCCTTTACATCACATAATCCTAAATTATCTATTAGTCTGCATAACTTTGACCCTGCCTATGCATTTTGTTTGCATTATGTTTGGTTTTATGTTTCTTATTTAATCATTGTTGCTTATATGTTAAATGCAATTGTCATTATTTTTTAATTATTCTTTAACTGAAGATTTTTTAAACTACAAAAAATGATGGAAGGATTTTCCAAACGCTGGCACAGTCATGAAAGAAAATTTCAATTCCACTCAGTGTCTTCAAAACTCAATAGTCAACATCTACTGTCATCACTTCTTTTATATATTAGATCCATGTACACATATTAAAAATTCTGTTCTGTTGGCTGGGAACATAGTATTATTATTAAAATGTCTACAGCAATATATTACTTGATTGTTCTTTTTGTAGCTCAAATTCAGTTATAGAATATATTTTAAATTATCTTCTATGTTTTTGGAATCAACTGGCAAGCACATGATATTCTGGAAAGGTGATATTCTCCTAAACATCTTATGCAGATTTCCTGACTGTTGTCCCTAATTTTAGGACTGCTAACATTGTCATTTGCAATTACATAGGGGTGTATACAGCATGACCTACAAATAGTGTATCAGCAAAGGGTTTTCCCCCCTACAGGCTTCTATTTCAAATGCTTAATGAAATAAGAAGGTATGTAAAAGTTATTCTGAGCTACTAGCCCACTTACAACATGTCACCATGAATTGCTAAAAAGTACTACTAAAAAAAATATTTTAAGAAGTGAGGAGAATAGGAGTCATTATTACATTGGTTGTGATGGATGAGTCCGTTACAAGCAAGAGAGAGAAAGAATCTAGTATTTCAATCCACAGCTTCACCAAAGCAGTTTCATGACAAGTACTAGATGGTCAGTGATTATCAGAGGGCTTTGATAATTTATTGAGAATCACATCCATTTTTTTTAAAATAAAATTTCTGTTTATGAACTATTTGAGCTTTTTTCGTCTTGCTATCCTTCCTATGCAGCTAGTGAAAAAAATGAAGAGATTTGACATGTTGTTTCTTTGTCCTATCCTTGTTACTTTGATCTTCTGGCTAATGGCAAGAGAGCATACATAACTATGGAGGTTATAAAACAGACTGGCATTAAATTGCAGTTCATTTCATTTAGCTGTGTGCTCTTTGATACCAGAAGGTAAATAATACATTGCTCATTAAAATGAAGAAAATAAAAAAAAAACCTGAGAAACTGAAATTATATTCTCAGGATACACCAAGCAAAAATATCAATTAACAAAATGAGAATGAAGGCTAAATATCCAAGATATAAGGCTAAACCTAATTCAGAGACAGCATTTAGTGTTGGAGGATAAGGGAAAAAAGGAAATACAACCTGGACCCTATTTTTATTTTATTGCATAATATTCTCAATGAAAAAAAATGCAATTAGGAAATCAAAGAAAGTTACTTAGAAAACCTAAGGCACTTAAAGCTCTTAAAGCTTAATAAAAGCATTTGAGGACATGATATCTCTCTGTCAAGGCAGAATCATAGAAACATGGAATCATTAGGGATTGGAAGGGACCTCAAAAGATCATCTAGTCCAATCCCCCTACCACAGCAGGATCACCTAGATCAAGTTGCACAGGAACACATCCAAGCAGGTCTTGAATATCTCCAGAGAAGGAGACTCCACAACACCCTGGGCAGTCTGTTCCAACGCTCCGTTACCCTCACCGCAAAGAAGTTCCTTCTGATATATATATGGAACCTCCTATGATCTATGATCCAGCTTGCACACATTGCCCCTTGTCCTATCACAAGATAACCTTGAGAAGAGCCTGGCTCCATCCTCCTGACACCCACCCCTCACATATTAATAGACATTAATGAAGTCACCCCTCAGCCCCCTCTTCTCCAAGCTAAAGAGACCCAGTTCCCTCAGCCTTTCTTCATCATCTTCATTGCTCTACACTGGAGACCTTCCAGCAGCTCTGTGTCCTTGAACTGAGGGGCCCAGAACTGGACACAATACTCCAGATGCAGTCTCACTAGTGCAGAGTAGAGGGGGGGAATACCCTCTCTCAATCTGTTAACCAGCCCCGTTTTGATCCATCCCAGGACGTTTTTGTCCCTCTTGGCCACAAGAGCACATTGCATGTCCAATCATCCTGCTGTCCATTAGGATCTCCAGGTCTCTTTTTCCTACACTGCTCTCCAACAGGTCAGTCCCAAACCTATACTGCTATCTGGGGTTATTCTTGCCCAGATGCAAGACTCTACACTTTGTAGAGCCTTGTTCTAGCTCATTAAGTTTCTCTCTGCCCAGCTCTCCAGCCTATCCAGGTCTCCCTGAATGGCAGCACAGTCTGCTGGGGTGTCGATGACAGCACCCATATTTCTGTCATCATAAAACCTGTTGACAGTGCACCCTGATCCCTCATCCAAGACATTAATGAATAGATTGAAGAGGACTGGTCCCAGTACCTATCTTTGGGGGACTCCACTAGATATAGGCCTCCAACTAGACTCTGTCCCATTAACCACTACTCTCTGGCTTCTATCCTGCAGTCAGGCCACTATTCACCTCACTACCCCATCACCCAGTGCACACTGTCTCAGTTTGCTGTGACGAAGACTGTGTCAAATGCCTTGCTGAAATCAAGTTAGACCACATCCACTGCTCCGCCGCCATCTATCCACCCAGTTATGCCCTCATAAAAGGCATAAAAGGGGAAAAGGTGCTGCCTCTAAAATTACTTTTTCTAAAGGCAGCATGTGTGAATGGAAATGGTATGACATTCCATAGCAGTATCACAATCCACATGGAAGTGTTGTACCCAAATTTAACAGGGACATACCATTAATTCGAAGCATTGATGATGCTGGTGAGTCTCATACAAAAGGGGAAAAAATGATTTAGAGTTATGCAAATGAAGAGGGGAAAATAAGTAAAACCTGCCTGTGCAGAATGATGCATTAATCTACCTTTCTCCTGAATTTGTATTTTTGTAGTGGTCTTAGTAAACCATTGTATGCCAGTTTGGGGTATTTAGTGTGATATTTAATCTAAAGTTCTGATTGACTTCTTGAAAATCTAACAAGCATTTAGTTTAATTTATTAACGTCTACAGAAACAGTATTCATCAACAGTGATTTTAATTAACATTCTGCTTCAACAATGATATGCAACAGTCAAGTGACCTTTACACGAGAACATTACACACTTTTAAATTATAGACACCCAAAAGATTATTGTGATTTCTGTGACTGTCTGATTCATTCATTCCTTTGTCAAAACATGTTCTTGGTGGAATAAACCCATACATGCAATGAGACAATACTTAATTTTTAATCATTTTTACTTTAACTTTTAAAATTTAGCTTTCTTGGGGGACATTATTGCTGGATATTTAAGGTCACATCCTGATAATTTGGTTTTGTTCAGTGACTGCTTGTGCGACTGCTTGTGCTTTGGAATTATTCTTACCTTTTCCAGGTATATATAGATCAAAAGTTACAAGTGTCAATAGTTAAATGATACATATTTATAAACAACTCATGTAAGAGCTCCTTTGGTATACTTTGGATTAAATTATTCACTGAATGTAATCACAAGTCTTGGCAGAAAAAATACTTTATCTGCCACTTAAAATCAAAATGATCCAAATGTAGGGAAAAGAAGCATTCAAGAAGTGTTTTCTCATAGGTAAACATTTTATTTAAGAAGTCCTGTAAAATAACAAAGAGTTTCAATGAGGCATAACTGATTGTGTGCTACGATATGAAAATAGTTTTGTCTTGAAAATGTATTCTTTGGTCTTGACAATTTCAATTCGCGGACAATTCCAGTCATGTACACTCTGGGACAAATCAATTTTTACTGATTGTTGCTGTGCTAAGTCACATGGAAGAGACAAACCTTATTCTTGTCACAACTACATTGGACATAGCTTTCTTTTTAGAGAAGACTCTCCTCTGCATCTGAATCCTTTCAAAGACTGTAATAAAAATATCATCAATGAGAAGATACAGCACTGGATCTGCTCTGCTGAAAATAAATTATCAAGCCTTCCATTTCTAATTTGCCTCTCAACTGCTGAAAATAAAATTTATTAAAGATTCTGTGCCAAGGATTTGCCCTTACCAAATTTCCCAGGGAATTATTCCTTAACAGGTTTTAGAAGTACCCAAGTTTCACTCTACAATTAGCATACAGGTCTGTTCTCTCACTTCACACGGAGTGCAGTGAATACTTCTGTCTGAAATTGTTTGCATAGAAAACCATGAATAAAGCTCCACTAGTTTTTCAAAAATCTGTGATTTTCTTTTCCCAAATACAATCATCCAATTTACTGTGACTTCTTCATAGAATCACAGCATGTTAGGGAGTGGAAGGGGCCTCAAAAGATCATCCAGTCCAGTCCCTCTGCCAGAGCAGGATCCCTTACATCAAGTCACACAGGAACAAGTCCTGGCGGGTTTTAAACATCTCCAAAGAAGGAGACTCCACAATCTCCCTAGGAAGCCTGTTCCAATGCTCTGTCATCCTCACCACGAAGACATTTCTTCTCACATTTATGTGAAACCTCCTATGTTCCTGCTTACATATATTTCTTCATGAAAGATAACTCAGTAGTAACATATCTTTAAAAAACCTGTCAGTAGAATGACTGTTCATTTGGCATTAGCTTGCAAAGTGTGGTATCATTGCAGTCTTTTTTAATAGAAGGGCATTTTTTTAAAACTTATTTTGTGCAACTAGCATAGTGGTTTTTTTATGGATATGAGGCTACGCAGGGCTACTTACTTGAGAGTGACTAGCTTGCTGAACAGAAGTGCTCATTATTTGAGCGTTAAATTGGCATGATTAATAGCTTAATAGCACAGAGAGTCAGAAGACTCATGGACATTATAGCTCAGGTATTATTAGAAAAACTATTTATAGATATTTGAAACGGAACAATTCTATGGTTTCTAAGAAGTTTGATCGTAGCTCTTCCAAATAGGCCTTATGACTGCTTTTTTTGTCTTCCCTTTGTGACAAAAGCAGTTTTCAGATTTTTATTTTTTTTTTAATATGGAGAGCTTGCAAAAAGTAAAACTGTATGGTTGATATTAAATTATGCAAAATTATTTCCTTGAAGCTACTCTTACAGGGTGGGGAGGGGTAAGCTGTGTATTCTCAGATTTTACAAAAAAATGTATTGCATATATTCAGAGGCAATTTTTGGCTTGTTGTCTTGGCTTAAATTTCTCTATTTTTTATGGTTAAACCTACTCTGATAGGAAAGCTAAACCAATTCTGTTTCATTTGCTGAAGGCTGATGAAAAAAATCACCAAATGTTCTCTTTTAAATATCTCTAATCTATTTTTCTCCACTGTCTCTAATTTAATATGAATTCTCTTGCTCCACAGGCTTCATATGAAGGCATTCAGAGTATACTTGAATCCTTTGTGTGCCCTGCTCTTGTGAGAAGAGGGCCAAATGAAGCAAGTGGAATTATCTGGACCTCCTAAAAAAATTTCACTCTTGAGTTTACACTCACTATCAGAATTCAAAACGATGAAATACAAATGATGCAGTGACTGCGTAACACGTCATGTGGCTATGCTGGGGTGTATAACCACAGCCCTTATGGGCCATTAAACAGCAGAATGCCTGGTTTGCTGTGGTGGCTGACCAACAGACATGTGCCCACCCAACGGCTCACTTGCCTCCCCTCATCAGCTCTCTGGGGAGTGAAATAGAATGCAAAAGTTTGTAGGTCTGAATGCTTTAAAGTAATGCTTATAAACTTGAAAAAAGGGAAAGAAATGGTCTTGATCAGGGAATAGGGTAGGTCGTTCTTAAGTTGAGGATGTTTCTGATTTATATTTCTCTGCTCAGAAAAGTATATAGAATTGGACAACCATGAATGACAAATCTTACTATAATTCTTTAAAAAGTATTTTCTCTTCAAGCTTACAATGATAAATCTTAGATAAGTGGAACTGTCAGGATTTAGCATTAATTCAGTCAATGAAAGAACACTTAAAAGACAAATAATCTTGGGGAATTCTGCAGCTGGAGGTTTGAAAACAAGATGGAAAAAGATGGAAAATGGAAAAATGTCGTGCAAACCAATAGAAATTAGGCTTGTGATATAACTTCAAAGATTAGAAACAGAGCTTCACAAAAAAATAAGGGAGCTTCCATTTCTGAGTTTCATAGGTGACTGATCTAGCATGGTTTATTCAAAATCTATTATGATCTGATTATAAGTAGAGTGGTTTGTAGTTTGATAACCTTGCTATGCACTTGTAAGATGTATTCTCATATACACCTGTCTTCCTCTTCTTAAAAAATACATCAATTCTAGAAAAGTCTGCTGTTGACTTAGGAATCAATTAAACTCTAGCATCTGTATACAAACTGTATGCAAACAAGTGCATTTCTGTTATACTATCCTCAAGCTATCCAAATTTCTGAACACTGAAGTAACTCAGTACTTTTGCTGTCACTCTTGATGTAAACAGTATGCGTGAAACCTTCCTTTAAATTCGTTCTGCTCTCGTACCTATTTTTGCACTCAAGAATGACTCAATTGAAAGTAGGTATCACACCAAGGTATGTTTAATGATTTAAAGCTCTTCAATAGGACATTTGAAGGAAACAATATGTATTGTGGACCACATCTATGGTTTAATCATTATCCTGTTCAACATATGCAGAGTTCTGCATGTTTTCATTTTTTACTATTTTTCTGCCTGTGTTTGTGCCATAACTCTGTCTTTCTCTAAATGCAGATAGTCAGTACTGGACTCTGCAGGGAGATTTTTATAAGAAATCAATACTATCAGCCTGTTTTAAATTGTGTGTGTGTCCTGGTATACTGGAATTGCACTTTCTAAAACTTCACATATTGCCACCATTGTGAAGTTTAGCATGAGAGAAAAGCTAAGTATTACAGCCAGAGTTGGAGAATTCATACTGTTCTATCACTAGTGTCTTGGCATCATAGTGGTCATTGAAGAAGCAACTCATCAGCTGAATCTGGTATGATCCTGTTTATCCCCTTTAGATTTCTGAAAGATTATGCAGAGACACTGGAAAAGTGAACACGAGTTTTTAAAAAACCACAGTGCCTGATGAAGTCCGACTGCACTTGCATTCAAGAACACGTTCAGCATTTTGAAATCTAAATCAAATAGGCTAGATCTAAAATGATGATAGATGGAGTCCTCTTAAGAGATTGCACATTTTGTATGCTTTTAAACAATTGTATCTAAGCTTTTCCAAAATTTTGATATGATGGGATTTAATTGTTCATGAACTTGGGGTTATTATCTCATTTTATTTCTCATTTTATCTGAAGACAGCTATTGACTTTCTGAGCACACTTCTTACAGCAAAAAAAGAACTCAAAAGGATATCAAAACATGTTTCAAGGGATCAAATGTTCAAACAGACATTCATAAAACTCAGTTATTCTGTTCAGTCATATGGGATGGATTTGCTCTTTTATTAAGAATGTGAAATGACAAAATATGTGTATATATTAATACCTTCTGTGAACAGGTGAACAAATTCATTTTTCTTGAGAACCTGCCCTACCACTTCAAGCCTTTACACTTTGCAATGAATATCCCTTGGGCAATATCCCTTCTCTTGCACTTAAAGGCAATCACTCAACAGAATGATCAGATAGCTATTTCTTATAAATCTTAGGATTTAATGAAATGTTTTAAAAGAGTTGGTTTGAAGGTTCTGTGTATACATCATCAGCAGTCTGCTCATTGTATAGATGTAAGTAGCTCATATATGCATCTACCAGAACAGATCCTGGTACAGCCAGTACACACAGTGTACTGATGATGCACTTTATGCTGCCAGTAAAGCAACATTGAAATTTTTATATCTCAAGAGAATTAAGGTCAAAGTCTTTGATGAGATCTCTGCAAAAATTAGATGATCTGGTTTGGATACAGATTAAAAAGGATGCAAAAAAACAAAGCGACTTGGTAGGAAGCAGGTTCTCTTATACTCAGGTAAGTAAACATCCTAGCGGATTAATATAGGAATGTGACAGAGCAAATGTTTATTTGCTTCTACTTTTCCTTGTAACAAGCATTTATCTTAGTGTCTTTTTCATATGTCCCCACACTTGCTATTTTATTTTTCCAGTTCCAAGACATGTTTCTGGACATTCTTATTTGTAAGCACAAATATTGCAACCTACCTCTGGAATGACAGTATGACATGACTCCACCTGCTCAATGTAAAATCGTGGCACATTTTACCAACTTCTCCTCACAGAACATGTGTGTTTTCCAGTTCACTGTCTGTCTCCATCCTCAAAGACTACAGTGATTTAATTTGTCACTTGTGCATTAATTTTTTGCTCAGATTTTTATGTAGGCCTTCATATCTGGATCATCACAATGATTATCTTGAACAAGCATATCTATGATGATCAGTAATGCTCTGGCTCATTCTCTTCATTGACTTGTGGTTGCTGTAATCTACTTCTTTGACCTAAAACACATAGGTATCTGGTACCATTAAGTTCTCTACCCCACTAACTGCTTTCATTACCTTGTATCTTTCTTGATCTGCTCTCTCTTTCCTTTTTCATTTCCTTCTGTTTGCACTTTGCAGTTGAATTTTCAATAACCTATCAGTCAGAACAAAGAGATCAGTCATCAAATCCTTCACCAATGATGTCAGTCATTAATCTACACATTCAAAATGCTTTACTGTATTATTATCAATTGCTTTGGGAAGGGAATCTTTCAGCAATTATTATCATTATCTGAATAAAAACCACTGACATTTCTTCTGTTTTCTTGGGCTTGATCTTATTTGCATAATTCCTTCTTCAGAAAGACCACTTTAGGAATTTCACTTCTCTTTTTAAATGCATATTTTTCATATTTCATGATTTTCCAGGACTTTCATACTTGGAGACAGATTTATCATCAAGTGTTCTTTGTTAAAGTTTAGCAAATCTACAGAGGTATGAAAACTACCATAGAAAAAATATGTTGTGGCTAAATATTCTTTATTCACTACACAATTGCCCTACATTCACAGGGCAATATTACCTCATTGTCAGATTCTCTTCATTTTAGACTCAGAACCCATGAAATATGAAGCATTATATCTCAATAATTTTTTTAAATTACATTTTAAGAGATCGTTTCTAACTAATTTCACTTTTGCTCTTTGACAGCCATTGAACTGTCTTAATGTTTCCAGTGAGCTCCCGCAGACCAAGAAGACAAATGTATCCTAGGATGCACCAAGGGCTGGAGCAGCTTTGCTATGAAGACAGGCTGAGGGAGCTGGGGTGGTCCAGCCAAGGCAAGAGAAGACTGCAGGGGCACCTTAGAGCAGCCTTCCAATACCTGAAAGGAACCTACAGAAAGAAACTTTTCCCAAGGGGATATAACAGTAAGACAAGGGGAAATGGTTTGAAACTGAAAGAGAGGAGGTTTAGACTAGACCTTAGGAAGAAGTTCTTCAGTGCAAGGTGGAGACTCTGTGGAATCGATTGCCCAGACAGGCTGTGGCTGCCCCCTTTCTGGAGGTGTTCAAGGCCAGGTTGGCTGAGCCCTTGAGCAACCAAGTCTGGTTGCGAGGTGTTACTACCCATGGCAGGGAGGTTGGACTAGTTGATCTCTATAGTCCCCTCCAACCTGAGCCAATCTGTGATTCTATGTCCTCGTATCCAGTGAGAATGCACAAGGGATTTATTTATGGAATTTATACTTTGTTTTTTTTAATTACTCTTAATATCATGTTCTTACTGTATATCTCCAAAAAATGTATTTTCAAACAGAAAATGAATAATTACATAATTTCATATATTAGCATGATTCTAAAGAATGTTGTGAATGAGCTGTTCATTATCAGATTTAGCAGCCCAAAGAACTTGTCTCTACTTCTAGAAATTCTGTCTATACCAGTCAAAACATTAAAAATACTTTTCTGTAGATTTGTTCTTACTGTATATCATGGTCTTACTGTAAATCTCTAAAAAAAGTATTTTCAAACAGAAAATTGATTCTATGATTCTCAGAACAGTATAAAATTCTGTGACTGAATGTTTGTCACATTTCTAGCACTGCTTTCAAGAAGGAGTGTGTCATTGTTCCATCTCTTTTTGAAGTTTTTTGACAAATCAAAATATTATAGTCCTGATGCTCCAATGACTGGACCTTTGACTTTCACAGTATTTGATGCTTGGTAATGACACAACATATATTATCTAAAAACCTAATTAAAGAAGACCCTTGATCACAGAAATGACTGGTTTATTCTTTTAAATTATCTCAGGTGATATCATCTCTTGTTAGACTCTGAAACATTAATTTGGTGAAAATGGAGGCTCTAAAAAATATTATGAAGCATGAAGTTGCCCTGGAGTTTCCAAAGAATAATACTGAGTCCCGGAGACAAAATATACCTAGGCAATTCCCATTCTTCATAACCTGTCATGCAAAAAACGATGTTCAGATTATTGAAATGAGTTTTTTTGTTAGAATGTGGGGCATATGAAAATGATTGTTGTTAGTTACATGTACTAGACAACAAAAACTTACCTTAAAATTCCATGAAAAATTTACTATAAGCCAGCCAAGAGTAAAGGAGCTCAGTAAGATGGTTACAATTTAATTAATTCTTTATTTGTCCTTGTTAGCTTGTTAGCTGAAGCCATTTAAGAATGACTTAATTGTATTGGTTGTAAAAGTTCGTATATATATCTGCAAGATTACTTATAAATAACTGAAATGAATGAAACCTGTGGAGACTTAGTAAGATACAGCAGGAGTTGAAAGAGTTGAAAATCAGCTGAGAGATACTTGATCTAAGGTCTTGGTCTTAGCCTGTAAATATTTTCCAAGAGCACTGTGTGTAAGGCATCATTTGAGGTGATGTGGAAGAGATATTGGCAAGAGTCACATACACTAGAAGGATTTCTATGTCTCAAGTTGGAGTTGCACCAATCTTTTCTAAGAATAATAAATGATGTGTACACGGTCTGGAACACATAACTTCTTTAATGTGGGTCTTTGTTCATTCATAAGTTGTCAATTCTCTCTTCTTCAAATGATACCTTTGCATTTAGGGAAAAGTAAGAATAATATTGGAAATATTTTATCTAGAATGACCAAAAAACAAAGGAACATTTTGTGAATTAATCTTGTACTACTTATGGAAAGTAGCACACACATTGAGGCTATTGAACTGCTAAATCAAATTTCACCTGATTTTTTCCCCAACTACTCAACATCCTACTAACAAGTTCAGGTATTTATGATCTGGAAAGAAAACCTTGAAGTTAAACTCTTTATTGCCTTGGAAATTTTCTTTACACTTCTATGCAGTGTAAGCTTCAAAAATGAAACAAAACCAAATAAAATCCCAGCCAAAACCAAACCAACAATGGAAAAAAGTGATCTTTAGGAAATGTAATTTATGTAACGGCTTCCAGCACTGAAAAAGGTTTTTCTACACTATTCTTCCTTACTCTGACAGGCATAAATGTAATATTCTTGAAGTGAGTGTTTGAAAACCCCAGCACTATTTGAAATGACACCTTATTCGCCATTGACATCAGACTGGTTAGGTTGTATGGCGAATCCTATTTTTCTCCAGGTACTAGACTAGACCCTATTTTTCTGAAAAAGCTAATGATGCATAACTGTCAGGTGGAATTTACATAAAAAGGACTGCCATGGAGATAAGTGTGTCATCAAATACAACCACTGCCAAAGCTGAAATAGTTATGAAAATTATTTTTAAAATATTAATTCAAATGTAACTTTAAGTGACTTCTGCTGCATTTAGAAATTTTGTAGTTTGGACTCAAGAGGAGGTTCATACTTCCTTCCTTGGCTGATTTAAGCAATTTTATAGCACTAAAATATGTGCTTTGACATTTATATATCTCTCAGTTGACTGTTAAAGGAACCTAGTCTCACAGCTTTCGTCATTTGATTTGCATCTGAAGAAACTTGAAGTAGGTGTTCAGAAGTTAAAATTTTGGGGAGTTTCTTTCTTCTTCATGAAGTGTCAGACTTTTTGTTACTGAAAGATGTCAAAGAAGATGTGCTGGTCTGCAGCAGCCAATACTTGATAGTTTATGTCTACTGAAGTTAGTAGTAAAATAATCTGTGCTGGTATGAAATGTTGTCTCGTCATCATATCCAGTGTGTAGTGATCCTCACAAGCTCTCTGTGGTGTATGCAGGAGTTAGTCTTTGCACAGATGTTCCTGTGCTTTTCTTGTAGGAGTTGGATAAATTCAATTTAATGTCTCAGAATCAACTTTGTAATATTTGTCCATTGAACTTTGCCAATTCAGTACCAGCAAGGAATATGATTCTGATAGCAAATATACCAACAACTGGACCGTGCCATAGCACAGTGTTTGTTTCAATGCCAGAAAATGTCATTATATTTTTGTGAAGACATGTTTTCACTGTGGTCACACAAAGGGTTTAGTTTATGAGCAACTTTGCCTATATTTCATCATGTAGGGTTTTTCTATCTTCCAGAGCACACACATAGACACACACAGACACACACACACATATGCAATGCTTCTTTAAGGCTGATGTGTTGTGGGGTTGTCTGAATTTGCACATGTGCCCTGAAGCACCAAAACATTAGCAGTACTGTTTGTTATAGTGGGGATTTGCTTTTTTACTTTTTAAAATGTATTCCCTCTGACCTTTAAAGCTGTGCATGTCCCTTTCTGCTAGGTAATGATTACTTGGAATGTTACTAGAAAAAGGGGAATCCCATCCAGGTCAAATACTGCAAGAGCTCCTCCTACTGGGGCTGACAGTAGGGAAAAAAAAAAAAAAAAACCCAAAAAAAAGAGTAGGAAAGGGAACGCAGGGAAATTTTCCAGCATTTGTAACTACTGATTTCAGTGCTCTCACAACATTACTGTTAACACACTAAGGCTTTTGGTAATGTTTATATGAAATAATTTTGGAAATATTCAGAGAAAGTATGAATTTCTTCTGCATTACTTTACAGAGTGAAAACCATACTCAGATACATGGAAAAATGTGTTGTAATTCTCTCCAGGTTTGTACAATTTCCTTTAGGAGAGGGTGTCCCAGTGGAAAGACACTGATGTACCAAGCCGATCACATTAGCAATGAGTCACTTCAGTGCAGACCTATTCTATTTGTACTGTCAAATCTGTATGCAGTGAGCCTGCACCCAGTGAAAAGATGGCTCAACTAAATTCAATATTTAGCTTATAATAAAGTCTTAGATTGCAGTGCTGTAGATACCAGTTCTATTTCACCTCTTCATCTGAGTGCATACCTTTACTCACTGGTCTGAGTAAGGTTGACAAAACAGAATCTTAATGGAAGCTGACATAATGTTCTCAACAAACAGATGAGTGTGTTTTAATTCAAGCTGTCACCAGCTCAATAATGGGCTGTCTGGGTAGAGCTGCCTGTACAAATTTGATAGGTAGGGACTGTTAGGCTTTTATTCTGTTAGGTTTTCTTTACTTTTTAACTTAGGTCAAAGTGACCTTGAAACAAATTTGAAATAATCACAGCTTGTTAAAATAAATAGTGATTGTGATCTAGTGGATTACCATGAAGTGATTTCCACAAGCTGTAGCTAAAGGCCTGTATTGTGTACAAAAGGAATATGGCAAGTTTTAGGGGCCATTTCAATCGGTGGAACTGCACTTGGTGAAGAAACAGATGGTAATTATGGCAAAAGCAGCTTTTTATCACAGTGTAACTGCTGGACACTTCAACCACAGGTGTAAATAGGAGATCCTTGGGGACTGCTATTTCACATCCAGCTGTGATAATGTCTAAGGGGTGATTTTAACAGATGGACATCATCATGAAGCTGCTCATACCTCATGTCTATGTGTTGAAGCCTGTCAGAAGGAATGTGTCTGGCACTGTATTGAGATTTTCCAACTATTGTGATAGATATTATTTAGATATCACTATCTAATTTGTGTAGTGAGTTCTATGCCAGATAAAATGCAGTTTTAACAGAAGCCAAATTGGCGTAACAACTTTTTCCATGGGTATTTAAACTCCCTGGATAGAATGCTTACATATGCTTGATCTTTGTGTATTCCAAAAGGGTAGCTGGGGTAAATAAGACTGATGTAAGTTGTTAACACTAAGTTTGAAGACAGCTGGTGATTTTCAGCTAAGATACAGTAGGCCAAATTATATATGTACTTTTCTCTGAAA
Source organism: Upupa epops (assembly GCA_013397515.1). Lineage (NCBI taxonomy): Eukaryota > Metazoa > Chordata > Aves > Bucerotiformes > Upupidae > Upupa > Upupa epops. Next base: position 85,695 of record VZRI01004511.1, read on the forward strand.
TCCAGAATGTATGAGGGTCAGGTTGGCTTTCTACTGGTCTAATATTTAAAAATTAAATCAGAAGACAAGGTGGAAGAAGGACTAAACCCACATTAGGCAAATAACACCATTCCATCAGCATGTTTCTTTCCAGCAACCACAGCTCTGCAGCTTTGAGAAGGAATGACAAGGAATTCTTCGTGATCTGACTCAGAAATGCAGTATAGTCATGAAACTGAACAAGGGTGTGGTACATCTAAAATACCTTTTCTTAAAGTTTATTCATACCAAATCTTAGGCCATATGACTCTCCAGAAGACAAAGGCTTTCCAGTCTTCAGTCCCTCTTCATAATTTTCAGTAGAATTAGTTTGTTAGTTTTAATCATCTCATTTTGAAATGCACATAAGCTTCCTCTCCAGTCACTTTAGGAGAAGGCCACTTGCCACAGAATTAGGCTACATTTATCTCTTTCTGTTTACAGAGTCAATATGTCTAAGGTGTCTAGATGATGACTTTAAACATTTATCTTTTTGTCAGTGTAATTATGGTGCATAAACCACTTGCTAAATAATTTAAAATGAGCAAACTTGTATAGCATAGACATAAGTTCAATTAATTCATGTATTAATTTAAAAGGATTAATAAAACTAATGTTTGTTACAATTAACTTGTCTGATTCTACTACTGAAATGGGTCACTTCAAGCAATTGTAACATAAAGCAGTAGGTAACTTATTTTAATTTCAAAACTAATCATATAAAGTGGGACCTACACATTACAAACTTCCATCAGTACTGAATTATCATGTATTCCTCACTTGCCACTTCATCCTAAGACAGCCTTACTATCTTTTACTGACTAGCATGAAATATAAGGGATATTTTTCTATACTTTCTTATTAGGAGAGGTTCCTTTGTTCTATCACATTCTCCATTTAATCAAAGGACTTTTATTGTCTGCCCTTTGGACTTGATTGCTTGTTTTTTTCCCCTCTTTGCCACATTCCTCTTTACCAAGCATTAATTATTTTTCCCCATTTTCAAAGCACTTGCAGCAGAATTTGGGGGGAAATTTGGTTTACTTCCCTTAAAACCATACTTCAGACTTTAGAGTTTCACAATCATGAGAAAACATGGCTGTTGATGACTACTCCAACAACAGTTAACATCCTGTATATAAAATATTAACTATTCCAGCATACCCCAAAAGCAATAGTGTCTTTCCTCACACAGCATCCTGGCTGTAGAGAAATTGGCTTCAGGCTTTTCTGTTCTATAAAGAACAGAAGCCAGTTGGAAAAGAACTGAGACAAGCAAAATCTTCAAATTCCCACAAGCATGTCAAGACAAGGTGCTGCTGCATAATCACTTCCTGCATGACAGTGAACTTCATTTAAGGTTTAAATGTCACTGCTGTATCATTTTTATGAATAGTGTCCTAAAGTGGCCATTGTTTGAGTTTTCAATGTGGTAGAAACAAAGCTACAAACTTTGAGTACTTCAGACAAAACCTTTTCCTAAAAGAGCATTTTGTGCAGCATGATTTCTACTGAACTTCTTTTCCTTCCTCATTTAATGTAGATGTGTCTCAAAGAATAAAACGAGGCAGGCCTGGCTCAATGTGCAGTGTGTTGCACTATGTTTTAGATATACAAGTAAAGATCAAAAGAGCTGACTGATTATCCAAAGAGCACAAGCTGACTACCAAAATTGCAAGTTTCATATCCGCATATATAAATTTGCTGACAATAATTGTGCTGTTACCTTGAAAAAAACAATGAACCTTTCAGAAACTTAAGTCTGCAGTGTATCCTCTGCTTCTGTTCTAATTAGATATGAGATTTAATTCATGCAATTTTTGTTCTACTTGTGAGATGGAGACCTAAAGGTCACTGAACTCATTGCTTGAGTCAGTCTGTTGGACTCAGTTTGGTTTTTGGTTTTTGTCCATAGTGTAAAAGCTGACCTAGTTTGAAGAACAGTTAGTGGAGAATTCATGGTGACTATCATGCTTTTCATTTGATCTGCTGAGACCTGTCCACATCACTCTGTTCCTCTATTCATACACTTCCATTATTTAGACAGTCTAAAACTGGAACCCTTTAACTGTGTGTTGGTCAAGCAGGTACCACATCTTTCAGCTTTGCCTTAGTTTTTAGGAGCGGTAACTCCTAAAAGAGTGTTCTCTAAGTGTTTGCAGAGTGCTTTCAAAAACATGCTTTTTCTTCACATTTCCAGACATGTCTCAGTTATCCCACAGCATGAAGTCTTATCAGTGCTGAATCCTACAAGATTGCCATGTTTTAGCAATTAAATGTCTGTTGAAACCCAGTTTGGGAAAAGCTCTGAGTTCATCTTTTGTCCCTAGAGTCCCTAGAGTTCATCTTTTGCAGTGAGCAACTCAGAAGGGCCCTAAAGGCATGTTGGCTTCAAAACTGAGTTTCATCACCACACTGAATAAAAAAAATCTCAGAGTAAGACATGTAAGGCATACCTTTTTGCATGCACCTATCCATTAAATCTTCTAAGCATGTCTTCAGACTCACTCTGCTGAGTCAGAGGCTTTTTTAGTTACAGCAAGATCTGTCAGTCTCTTCTTGGGTCTCCAGGGAAGTTATAAACCTCTGAAGACGGTCCACATATTGACTCTTTTCTTTCTGTGTCATACTGATGGCTTTTTTGCTTGCTGAGAGTTTTTTTCTCTTAGAAAAAAGGTCATCAGCTGGTTAGCTAGCATAAAGGCAGTCCAAAACCCAGCGTTCCATGTGGCTGGGAACAGAGACCCTCATCGTGCCACCTTTTCATAAGCCCAGCAGGAATTTGTGTTTGAAGAGCAAGTCAGTCAAGGTAACACAAGATGTAGGCTCCTCAGTGCCATGCACAAAGTTTGGGGCTAGTTCATATGACTCTGTTTTATCATTTGTTTAGATGTAGGGAAGACTTTTTTTTAACTTATCTAAATAAGAATAAAACCATTGTAAGTTGCAAAGCAAGGTTTTATGTTAAGTACAACTAAACCGTAGATTAAAATATGAAACATTGCTTTGAAGTCAATCATATTTATGTCTCCACCTCATTCTGAGGTGATCCCAAGACCTCTGTGCAGTGCCACTGGTCAAAGCAAATGTGTTTCTGTTGCTGATGCCTGTTATCATCTCACACATGATTTAGCAGATACTTCTGTTTGTAAATTAAATGCAGCTATGGTCAAATTTTAGTAACTTATCCATTCTCCAACCAGCTTCCTTTGTTTAGAGCCAATGGGCTTAAAAAAGAACCAGGCACACATACATGTTGCTCAGAAAAGTCTTTAGAAATCTGTACCAGTAGCCACTATTGCAGTGCAACATTGTAAGATTTCTTATTTAGTTGGGGTTTTGGGGGGAATATGATCCAAAAAGCACTGATATTTTAGAAGTTTGGGGGCAGTTTGTCGTGTCAAGAAATACAAAGTAAAAACTTCCTCTTCCTGCCAAATTATGTATTTTTGCAAGATTCTGCTCTCATTTCTTTAAACTAAGGGAGGTTAGCCCATCTTATTTTTAAAATTAAGTTCAAGACTGCATTTGCCTAAACTAACTGCTGTATTTTTGGTGCTTCAGGTACTTTGGGTTGACAAATTAGGACTGCAGAGAGGTGGAGTGGGGTGTCTTTACTGAATGCCTGAAGATGGTAATAGTTACTAGCCCAGCTGTAGTACAGTGGAGTTGTTTGGGTGACGAGGGAGAGTACTGCAGCAAGCAGTGTTTAGGCCAATAGGCCACAGACACATGCTGGGTGCTGGACAGAAGTGGTATCTGTGAAGAGCACTAAAGCATAGTTGTGTTTGCAAGGCATCTCACTCTGTTCTCAGTCCATGAGATGAAGCTGCTTGTTACTAGAGACAAGTCATGCTCCTGATGGATGACAGAGAACTTGTTCTAAGCAATATGCCAAGACCTCTCTCTAAATGAGCTGCTCTTCATTGTGACTTTCTCAAAGTGAGAGATCAGTACAGTCATTTAAAGCTGGAAGCTGAAAGATCAGCGAACAGATCTAAAGGCATGCTAAATATATCCTCAGTGTCAGGCAGAAGCATTCGGCATTTGATTTGGCAGTGAAACACAGTTAGACATTTAATACTGAGCTGGAAAAAATAAAGTCACCGTAACAAGATTTATATCAGCTATGAAATGATTTTTACCAGGCAGAATGAAAAAAAAAATACAGGTAAGAACTGTGGTGCTAATATTTTTTATGGAAACAGGTACACAGCAAAGTGTCTTGTGAAACATTTTTTGTCAGTATTTACTCTTCTGAAAAATCTTCTTCAACACATTACTAGATATGTTGAGGGGTTTTCTTTTCTTATGCACTAAATATTTTAAAGGATCTACAATTTTTTCATGAGATAATCAAACTGAGTTAGGAAAGCTATGAGTCACTTCTGAAAGTAAAAGGTAGATGGAAATATCCATGGCAGAAACATTAAGTACATGTATAAAAAAAATCTGAATAATAGGGGATTAATCCACACAGCCATAGTGTGGAAAATGAAAAAACATATTTCATATCGAGGCTAAGATAATAGTAAGGTAGATGGTTAACCTTTAGAGGTTTAACTTGCAAAGACAAGGTAATTCTTGTTTACAGACTTACCTGAAGATTCTGAAGAAAAAATTAGTTTCTAAGCAAATCAGTGAAAGTGAAGTCATTTTGAGAGGAATAATTTGCTAGCCAAACAGTATCATTTACATTTACTAGGAACACAGATGAAATTAAAGCAGCCACTATGCAGTACAAAAGACCTTTAATCATGCCCTGCTATGATTATGTCTGGAATTCTTTCGCTGGTCCAGGATGAGAACAGTAAACTATCTACCTGTCCCCAGAAACTTTTGTGACATAATGTGCAATTGTACCAAACAGTGTTGTTACTGCTGGATGGTGTTTCCTTCCAAATGGCAATGTTTCCCATCACAAGCTGAAAAGCTTTGGGAAGCACACATATTAAGGAAAGGCTGGATTTCCGTTTTTAACATTAGCAGCTGGCTGACTTGACTTGTCTCTTTAAAAATGTGATTCATTTGGAAGAAATTTTTCTGTGGCACTTTGCTTCCCTTCAGGACATCTCTGAGTTCATAGCACTGGAGATGGTGGTTAATGAAGACAGATGACATTCTCAGCCTCCAGGCTACTGTTTTCATTTTTTCAATTTCAGCCTTTGCTTCAAGGAGTGAAGAGCAGCAGAGATACTGTCTACTGACAATAGGGTCTCTTTTTTGTTTCCCAAGGTATTTCCTTAATGGTAATAGAAATGTTGTGCTTCCATAATTATGTATGTTGTAGGAATCTGAGAGGACAGTATTAGCTGTAAAACCAATGTTGAAAACAGCCATGGTCAATCTAATGAAGGAATATTACCCTAACATTTTTGTACAGTCCTGTCATTATTTGTGGGGAAGTAGAGACAGTGGGAAGTAGACACTGGTTGGTAAATGAGTTTAGCATCTTTGAAATTATTAAAACTTCTCAAATGGGGCTTTTTTTTCTGTTATGTGAATATTGTTAGTGTTTTAGAGGGTTTTTTGAGGGAGGCAGACAATGTGTTTGCCTGCAGAGCAAACTTCATGAGGCTTTGAGGCTTAAGTGAATGCTTGGAGTTTGGCTTGTGCATTAACATTCTTAAATGATTTCCAGTATCTGACTGTTGGCCACTTAACCAGGTCATTTGTTTCTCTCACACTGTCCATCCCATGACTAATATCTCAGTCTGGCTCAGATAAAACTATGATAGTATTTAAATGACCTAACTCCTCTCTTTGTTGAGGGAAATCAGAAAGGATTTTTAAAATTTATATTCATGTCCCATCCAATGTTCCATCCATCCTGTGTTTTATCAATACAAGATTTGATATATGACTTTGCCTTCATGACCACATTTTCATTAATACTCTGTAACAATTAATACTCTGTAACATTAATACTCTGTAAAAATTAAGCCTGAAGGATGGAGCTATATATTTAAAAGTAGTTTTACTTTCCATTATGATTTTGCAGCATTCTACCTGCATTTCTTTTTCTGAGTCTTATGCTACCATCTAACAGCATATTAGCTTACTGCTATAAGGACAACACTTTAGGAAAAAATCTTAAGATGATTAAATTCTCTCAGAGAATAATCATATTTGGTCCCTTAAATCTAAACACTTCTAAGTTAAAAATCTGAGAAATGTGAGTATAAGTCTATCTGTTTATAGCTCCTTCCAGTTGTACGGAGAAGAGGGAAAATCAGGACTATCATTACACATCATAGGCATGTAATCACCACTGAAACACAAAATCCTCTCAAAATCAATAATAATTTGTGGCTAACTTCAGCAGAACCATGATTTTTTCTACTTCTTGAATATTCTAGTTTAAAAAAGTTTGTGAAATAGGGAAAGTAAGGGAGAGTTCACCTCAGTTCAGTGAGGGATACTAAAAGTGCTAAGTAATTTTTTTCTAAAGAAACTGAGCTATTTAATAATTTTAATATTAGAAACAAAGCCAACATGATTTCTAGATGTGTTCAAAATGGCAAAAACTGAAAAGGAATTTTGCTAGCTACTTTTATAAGCTGCTGAATTTCTTAAGATGGCCATAATGAAATGGTGTCTCTCTTCTCTAGTATACAGCTGTTTAAGAGATGTGGCAGAGTGAACTGAGAAAGGAGAGTGTACATTAACACTCAAAACAGAGGGGGAATTTTCACATTCCCTCCATCCACATGTGATGCTTGTGGAAAAGTTCCTTTCCTGGCCCTCTTGCAGACCCAGCTTCCTCTGGACTTCTCAGGCTAACTTCTCTGGTCTCAGGAGTGCTTACACAACGGGACTAGGTCCAGCAGACCTTTGATGATCTTCAGGCTGCAACAGCATCTCAGATGCAGTAACACAACACAACCCCAGTCTCATTCTTTTTGCCAGAGGTCTAGGAGGTAAGTACCATCTCCCGTTAGCACAAAACTTCAGGCCAAGCAGTAGGAAACTTCAGAAGCACACCTTAGGACCTCTCTTCTCATGCATCAAAAGCTTCTCTCAGCCTCTCAGTGGCAGAGCTAGGATACAGCATTTGCATCAGCCCCATGGCCCTGGTCTTGAGGACACGCCCATGGGGGAGGACAGAGGCAACATGGCAGTGGTCACAAGGGGTCACACCTGTTGTGGTAAACAGGACTGCTCAAGGGCCTTTTCCTCTCTTTCTTGGGAGCATCAGGTACAGTCCAAGAGGTCCAGTCCCTCTAGCTTCCAGCCCTCAGGGAAGGGGCAGCTGTGGCTGGCAGCAGGGCTGCAGCTGCTGCGCCAGAGTTGCCTCCCCAGGGGAACCACAGTGATTGACTTCAAGACCAAGCCCTAACCCCATGCCAAGGAGGCTGTGGTTTCACCACCCTGGTAGAGCAACTAGGCTGAGAGACCTTGCTTGCCTCAACCCTCCCCTCCTCCTCCCCCTCCCACCTGCACCCTGCCTCGAACCCCTGAAGGAGAGGCAGCAAGAAAATGCTCATGACCTGGTAGACTTCTCTCTCTGCCAAGAGACAGAACCAGAAGGGAAGAAATCAGGAAATCTACTCCACTTTTTAGACTGTCCACCAATCACTCCGGGTCAGGACACTGAGCCAGGGGTCTGATAAGAGAGCTATTCTCTAGCTTCAAAATACAATGCACTTTCCACATAAAAGCAGAAAATCAAACACCTTGGAAATTTGGACAATTTTCAAACTACAACACCCAATCTTCATACAATCTGAGCTACAATTTGTGAAAGAACCTCAAGTTTCTATAGGTACTGAGAGGCTCCAATTAGCAAAGAATTAAAATCAGTGCATGCAAGCAGAATCTTGTATTACCTTCCCCCACTTTCCATAAGTTCTTTAATGCTGTCCTTTCCCTGAAGCATTTCTCACTAGAGCAGCACGTCTTTTCTCCAAGGAAAGATTCTTCTTTCACTTTTTTATTTTATTTTTGTTTCCTTTTCTTTCAGATACACCCATTTCCTAGTACTTCAATTCTGTATTCATTAACCATGGTAAACTCCAGTTAAATATATAGGAGAATATGGAATTACTGGGAATAAGCATGAGGAGGTAGTTTTGACCTACAGAAGTGCAGCAGTTCTTGAAGACTTTTGTTCCTCTATCTCCACCAAGCTCTCCCTAGGTGCGTACACAGCTGCTGCTGCATGCTTGCCAGCAGCCTTCTGTGTTCTTGACCTCACTGAGAGGTTTCTTCTGCTGATGGTCAACATTCATCACTACAGCTTTCCAACATGGAGCCTTCTTAATGATATCTCACTGTAGTTGTTTGGCTGGATGGGCAATTCGATGTTCATTATCCCTGTATATTATGGTAATAGTGGCAATACATTTCTTGCACAGAACTTGGTGTCGTTGATCAAATAAAATCATGACACCAAACAAGGCAGGAGGGAGAGGGGCAGAAAAATAAGCCTATAATCTTTTTAAACATTGCAATGCACCTATAATCTTTTTAAACATTGCAATGCAAATTGCACACCTTTTCTATTGTGAGGCTCTCAAAATTTATTTTAAAATAGTAAAAAGTGAATATTTCAAAGCAAAAGTTGGAAAGAAAATACAGATCAGGCAAAGGATGTGTCCCTAATGGGTTCCTATAGCAGCTCCTTGCAGGTATGTGTTTGCGTCACCCAAACAGAAAATATAAAATAATTATCTGGCAAAGTTTGCATGAAAAACAAAAGAAAAGTGTGAAGAAAGTAAAGTTTTCTATGACAGAGCTCTGAAATCTTGAGAGAATTAGCTCCCCTTCACTTCCTCAGCTTCATTGATCTTTAGTCTCTCCCACAGTCCTTTTGTTAGTTTCTCAGCATGGTCACAGCCTGGAGGTCATTATGTGTGATGACCACCCATCACGCTTGCAAATTCTCTTTCTATTCCTTATGGCTAGGGATGGTCTTTTTATCCCCAGTGATATGGGGGACTTCGTTGCTGGGAACTTAGACAAAACAGCATCAAGTTCTTAGGAGATAGGGGCCCATCATATTCCAACTGCATAAGCACACTGCTGCAGAAAAAATGATGTCTCAAGGCTTACTTGTTCTGTTCTCACTATCAAGCATAAACCTCTTTGACAGGTGCAGAGCCACTCCCATTCCCCTGCTCACAAGTTATCTTCTATTTAATTAGTACCATTTGAGCCATCTCACCTGTTATCAATCAAAGTTACACGAGGCAATTTAAGTCTGTTGCTCTACTGTTATCCCCCACAGTGTAACCCTGTCACAGAAGGCCACAAAGATTTTGTCAGGCATAACCTGCCTTGCCCTTAGTGAAGCTGTGTCTGTCTGCTATCAGTCATCATATCCTTGCTCTCTATGTACCTTAGCATAGCTTCTAAAAGGATCTGCCCCATGACCTTTCCAGTCAGGTGAGACTGACCACCCTGTTGTTCCCTGGGTCATCTTTTTTAACTTTTTTAAAAATGGGGATTATGTTTCCCCTTTTCTGGTCAGCTGGAACTTCACTGGACTGTCATAATTTCACAAATCTTATGCATAATGGCCTAGCACCAGTTCCCTCAGAATCTGTGGGTGAATCCCATCAGGTCTCACAGATTTGTGAACCTTCAGGCTCTTTATGTAGTAACAAACCTGATCTGCTCCTATTATGGGTTGTACTTCCTCCTCCCACTCTCAGCATTTGACTTCTCTGACTTGGACATCAAAGTCTTTGAGTGCAAAGAAATGCAAAAAATGTTTGTGTCTAACGATGGTGGTGGTAGATTATGAACTGAATAGAGTAACATGTTAGCCAAAAAGCAACATGGTCCCTTAATGTATCTTCCCTGTGGTGGCTGGATTGCACTCTACCTTTTTATCTGTCATTGGTGTTGGCTAACATGAAGACTAATAACCAATCAAGTTATAGAGGTATAAACACCAAGCTTTGTCAGTGGCTGCAGTTACCTCTGAGAATACACTATTGGAGGTTTAGGGGAAAGAAGAAACAGACAGCTGTAAAATAACAGTTGTTAAAATGAAATTTTGTGGTAGCTCATCGTGGGATAAATGATTTTGTCTTGCACAGAGGAATAATAATAAAAAAATATTGTTGCATTTGAAATATGCCCAAATATGACTAGAATATGCCAATTGATTTAAATCAAACAGCTAATGACATGTAAAATTAGTTTATGTTTGCCCGTGGAAGGGAAGGTAGCAATGTGATACCAGGTTGAAGTAATTTGTGTCTCTCTCTGCCACCATGCTGTTGCCCAATTGCCCAGTAGTTTAAATGATGCAGACACAACATCTCACATCCAGTTTTGTACCATCTTCTGAAAGAATCAAACAGACCAGCAACCTGAGTAATTGTTTTCAGGATATTGCATCTATTTGTAGAGACCAAAACAAAGAAGGATCGTTAAGCTCAGAGAAGCATTAGAGAAAAGTTATTAAAATATCAGAGAGAAGCAGCAGATAACTACTGTGATCTATTCCATCTGTGGTCGATATCCACTGTTTCTGTGAAACAGGGAGAGTCAAATTTATCTTTTGTTTTACTGTTTATGGTTCTTTGATCATTTCTGTGTCACAGTAGGTTAATAATTGCATCTGTTTTGTTGATTAGTTGTCAACAGCAGAGTTTATGGAGAAAAATACAAGAAGGAAAAGAATCTGAGGTTAAAACACTGAGAATAAAAAAAATACTTGGATTAAAATTGCAATCTTCCTGAGTGTCAGAAGGCAGTGAATCTGTTCTTTCTGCAGTGGTTATTGTTGGGTACTAATGGCGTAGGCAATCAGTACTGCAGCTCCTCAAATTTGAATGGTACAAGAACAGTATGACCTTTCTCACCTTCCTGCTGTGGGTAGACCAAAACCTATGATAACTTTAGAACATGAATGCAAATTACCAATTGTCCTAATTTAGATGATTGCTCATTATTTATGCACTAGCTTTCAGAAATGACAGCTACCAGCTTGAATACAAATCTAAAAGCCATTGCATCAGCATAAACTGAGATTTAGAAGGACGTGAACTTGTGATTGACTGTCTATAGGTGTGCTTGCTCTGCACGGTCCCTCCACTTCCCTCCAGCTGCTTTGGATACTGATGCCTTTCCTGTGTGCTTTTAGTCCAGAATGAACCAAGGATTGGCTGCCGTATTGGTCAGTACCTCCAGGTCCACAACAACTGATGATGTTATGGTGGTGGTTTGAACTATGGGCTTCCTTCACTATCAATGAAACACTGAAAATAAAAATCACAATTTTAATTAACATTCTTTGGTGTAAGTCCTATTGTTTATGTGTTCCACTACAGACAAATCAAAGCTAAATATGAGTAATGCTGCTAAAACGAGAGCTTTCATTTGTCTTAAACATTTTTTTGAAACTGCAGACTTGCAAGTCTGGGTTGGAAGGGTAACTTAGAAAATCTCCAAATATGTGCCAATGGCTTCTAGCCTTGTGACTAGTTACTGATTATATGAAGATAGATTACTTATACTAATGTCTTGTTGCCTTTAGATTCACTAGAATAAATTGGCCAAGTCTATACCTTTGTCTTCTTACATTTCTGAAAATACTTGTGCCTCTTCAGCTCAAATGATTCTGAAATTGAATAGAAAACCTGCTTTCTTTATAAATCCTTATCATGAAAACTTACAGCATTCTTTTTCCTCACTCCTTTTCCAATAGTAACTTCTCTTTCTTAAAAGCCCTTAAATTCCAGATTTTAAACTAACAGGCTGGAATGCAGGAATGCTGGGGAAAATGTAGTTTACAGTCTCCTGATAACACTAGCACATCATGCTTAGCCTTATTTATAGAAAAATAAACTCCGTATTTACTAATCTACACAGCCTGCCCTGATTTGTTACTTTACCTCACTGAGAATTATTACATGCCATCAAAACATCCTATCAGTTAATTCTCTCTAGAAAATGAGCTCATTAAAAATGTTATTGTCTGTCAGAAATCGTTCTCCTGGTTGAATAACAAAGCTGTATTTGCATTGTGGAGTTAGGAACATTTTTTATTTCTCGGTGACATTTTAATTATGGCTATTGATGCTACAATTAGGAGCACACAGAAATCAGCAGAGTAAAACACAGCCATTCCTAAACTCTAGTTGTCACCTTCCAGAATACTAATTTTTATTTCTTTCCCCATGAGAACACATGGAAGAGGGAAGCTAACACAGAGTTGTTTTTTAAGCAGAGTGGAAACTGACAGTGAGGTCCATAGTTCTAAGTTAGACCATCTTAACTGTAATTGTTGCTCCATCACAGCTTTTCTGTTTCCTTTGAGGACTCAGCTACTACTTGAAGACTAGGCGGTCAAATTCAGAGCTCAGAATTTCTAAAATATAACAATTTAAACTCTGCTGTGTCTTCCAATGAGCCTGTGAACCAGGCAAGTAGTTACAGAAGGTGTGAAAAGGCATTTGGTGATTTTCAGCTACTCTTACATGTACAGCTGGCAATAGATTTGAACTTGAAATAGCAGTAAGGCCATAGACTCATTTCTTCAGCCTCTATTTGAACAGTACCTTGCACAGTGTAGTATGGGCTTTTCTTACGATGTGAATAATGGTAAAGGGAGGAAGAATGAATAATCTCATGGATGAATCATGAGGCATTCAGGAAGAACAGGTGGCATTTCCTGCTGAGTCTTCCTTCGAGTAAATAAACAAAACCTTACATTGTCAGAATTCCAGCAGAGCAAAGCTCTTTTGATTTTAAGAATGTTAATTTATGATATTAAGGTCCCTTTCTACTGCTTGCAAATTTACACTCAAGTCTTTTACGTATTTGTGTATACTTGTGTGTATTTGCTCTCTCTGCATATGCTGTTTTCAGTATTGTTATCTGTTTCACATATGCCTTCTGATGTGGAAATCAATAACAAAGCATGTGCACCAGCATCTTGACGAGCTAACTGTAGCCTTGCTACCAAAATTCAGTTTTCTACAGCTTTTTTCTTCAGTCTCTTTAAATATCTGTTACACTGAATCCTGATTATGAACCAGTGTGACAGCTGTCAGTCATAAACTAATTGGAGTGTGACTGTGCAAGGAACTCAGATTCTGTTATGTTGAAGAAATTGCCTTAGGACTGACCTTGACTTCTGGTATCTCAAAGTCAACATTAGGAAAGAAGTGTTTAATGATGTTTTAAAACTTCTGCACAGGAAATGTTTATTGTTTTTTAGGAATATCCCTGTTTTGTAAGATAAATAAGATCTGGATAGAAGTATCTCCCCCAAGTAGAGATTTTCGTTTTATCATCAAAAATAGTATCTTGCTGTATAACAACATTGGAACTTTTGTGGGTTGACATCTCTTTCCAGACCATTTATAATAATACTTCTGTGACAGCAAGATTATCTGGTAGAGTAATGCAATAAGTGATCCACAATCAGGAGAGATTTGTTTTGTATTTCAGAATGGCAAGGAATTGTTGTGGGGAAGGAGATTAATTTTATAGAGAAGGCTATAGGCAATCCCTGTCAAATATTTGGATGATTGCTCCAGCACACTAGACAGTAAGCTCCTATCTGTTGTCCAGGCATCTTCCAGTGTCTGCAAGGACAGAGGAAAAAGCAGTGTCTGGAAAAATGAGAAAGAAAAAAAGGAGAATTTAAGACACAAGGTTTGATATTCAGAGTATGACAGAGAACAGCATCAGATAGATGATACAGTGAAGACCTCCTTCTGTCTCTGATACCGACTGGTGTCCCCTTAGCTGTGTGTGTGATTCCATTTTCAATCTCTTGCATTGCCAATGGTAGCATCCTAAAGAGATCTTCTTTGTATACTGATTGTTTGAACTATGCCACAGGATTTTCTGCAATTCTGGGCTATTTCTTGTACCAGCTGAAATGAGTGTTTCACACAACATGGACCAAATCGCTAAGTAAGCATTAACAAATATCTTTAACTGATCATCAATGAAGATGACGTACACTGGGGACTCACAAATGGGTTTGCTTCTATACTCCTCATCAGTCCACAGAGAGAACAAGAGTTAACCCTTAGGGGTTTATGCTTTGCATGTCAGGAGCATTTGGTGATGAAGCAGATTAAGTTCATAGAATCACAGAATTTTAGGGGTTGGAAGGGACCTCTGGACATCATCTAGTCCAGCTCCCTGGCCAAATCAGGATTTCCAGGCCAGCCACACAGGACTGCATCCAGGTAATTTTGAAAGTCTCTGGAGAAGGAGACTCTCTGGGCAGCCTGTTTCAGCGCTCTTGCATCACTTTGGATTAGGAAGGTGGCTTTTCTAGTAAACAATAATTCTACCTTCACAGGAAAATATTCCAGTGGGCAAATTAATTTGAATTTGTTGTATAGCACTAACTGGTCTACTTAACTTGCTTGATTACTCATTGATTTTCTCAATCAGAGATATCTGTAGAAAACAAAACAAACAATGTCACCACTTCTTTTTCTTATTCACATACCACGGGTGTCTCTTTGGAGCTTTGATTCCGATTTTCATTTTTCTCCTTAGTGGCAACAGTTCACTGGTGTAAAGTTTGTAAATTTTTAGCAGGAGCTCCCAGACTGCTACTCTGGTCAATATGGAAGAGCATAAGATGAGATCTGATGTCAGTGATTTTTTCTCTTACTTTTCTGTTTTACCTTCCCAGTTCTGGCTTGTAGGTTTTTCTTTTATTGCTAACATAAAGGATCTTGTTTGTAACATTTTCTGTTACTGCAGCCCACTTCAAATCATATTATAATATTCCTTACTAATTGAAGCCTGTCTTTAATCACCACATAAGATTATGAAGACAGATTTTTGCCTAAAGCTTCTCACCTGAGTTATGAATAGGCCACTAAATCTAGTCAAAATTCTCTATTTCTTCACACTTGAAAATATTACTTCACTAAAACCCTTGCATTTATGTCTCAGCTTTATTCCAGCACACAGTTTTCACTCATGACTCAGCATCATCCTTACAACTTGCAAACTTAAAAATTACTCAAATATCTGTTCAACACTCAGGTGCAAAACTCTTGCAGCTATAACTCACAGAATTTCCAGCTAGGATCTAAAGTTGGATGATTCACACTTATTTTCCAAATTTAAGCTGCAGTTTCTCATCAGAACTTTCAGACATGTAGGAGAAAATAGAGTGGTAATTACCTTGATGATGCTATGGGAATGTCTTCCTTTTTCCAGATGTTTTTCCTTCAACCAGATAAGGCTTCACTCAATTACTACAATAACAGAAGTTTTGTGATGTACCTGGAAAGGGACCTGACTTCTTAGATGAAATCACTACTTAGATCTTGGTTTTTCAACATGAATCAAAAATGAAGACATAGAATACAGCTAAATCATAAAGCCTGGGAACATACATGAATATTCACAAATCTCTCTTACTGGGGGATGGGAGTTTGCTGCCTTTCTTAATGTTGCAGCTTCTTGCTTCAGCAAGGGCTTTTTTCAATTCTTAGTACTTTCCAGGTAATACCCTGCTACTTTTTTCCCCCAGCAGGCTTCACTGCTCATTTTCCCACCACTCACCTTCTGTACATTTTATTCACCTTTTACACTCTTCAGTATAAAACCCAAGACAGACTGTAGAATCTTTTATACAGCAGATTATATCCAACGTTTGTAATAAATTTTATTGACACAGGATTTTTTTCAGTCAGTTATTTATTTGCTGTGAATCACTTAATTCCACATTAATAAAATCTTGTATTACCTACCTTCACTTTAGTCATCATAATTAGACTTTACACACTTTTTTTCATGGTATCTTATATCTTCTGCTCACTTTGAAATACAACTTCCACAGTTTTTCATCAGAGTTCTTTTAGAGCAAGGTTTCAGACTCTGATTAGCAGCAAGTGGAATGGCTCAAGCACAATGTGTAGAGAGGGCAGCCTTGCATCTGCCAAACAGATCACCACCCTCCAGTGGAAGCAGAATAAGCAGGTCCTGAGAAGTTACCATTCTATCTGCAAAGCTATGCTTAAGTGGTGAGTTCATGATTAGTTGTCATCACTCAAGGACTTACATGCCAGGGTTTTGTCTAAGCCCCTGAGAACAAAATTGGGGATGAAGAAAAATGCTCCTGGCAGCATGGATAAGAGGAAGGATTCCAACAGTACAGGGTGACCATCAGCCATCTCAATCTGCGGCCATGCACAGAAAGACTGACAAAGGGACTGCTGGAGACACTGGAATTCTGTGAAGCTGAGAAAGTGAAGAGAAACCAACCATCCCCTGACTGCCAAGAAACTGACAACCAGAGAAAGCAAGGATTTTTACAGAAATCTGAAGAGTTAAAAAGTGAGGAGGAGGCAGGAGGTTGCCAGACACTGCTGCAGCCCAGAGTGATGATCTAAACTCTTACCTATTTTCTCTCTTTTCATCTTTCCTCTCCTCTACTCTCTGAAATAGGTATTCTTCTACGGAGTCCACCACTGGGTGATTTCTGTATCTTTGAGGTCAGCATCTGGTAACTTTAGTAAACTTGATTTCTGTGTAGACCTATGGTGTCAGTCTTCTTAACTTGACCCAGGATCCATGAGCTTAAGTCACTCCCTTGTCTGATCAACCAGGATGTGACACAAGGATATATTGCTGCAAATAAAGCATGTCTTTGGTGCAATTGTTCTTGGTTTAGACAAAACCATATACATGGATATTGCTAATCCATGTTTGTCAAACTGTACATTATTGACTCATAAAAGCTTGGTGTTCAAAGTAGCTTGTTTAAGTATTGTCTCTTAAAGGTCCATTCTGGTTTTTGTTCAGCCCTTATTAAGGGCAAACTCATCTCACGCGCTAGGCAAAAAGCAGCCTAGTCAGAAATATACTCTTTCTTAGCCATTGGTACAATACTAAATACCTTACCACTTTGGGACTGGAAGCAGCACCAACAGCTGTAAATCATGATCAATGAGAGGTAAAAACTTAGTGCTTGTTTTACAGAGAGGTATGTTAGTTAGCACTGTTAGATGTCAAATGAGACACATCTTATCTCCCTCCCCAATCCTTATTTTGCAAATTACTGCTTCCCTTGCTGGATGCATGTAGAAGGAAAGATATTTACATTGATGACTATCAAGTCTATCCCAGTGTAATCAAAACAGAAGTGATGATCTTCCCCTCCCTCCTCTTCCATATGGAGGAAGGTAAAATTAAAAAACAGTGAAGTGTGGGGAACAGGGGGTGAGCAGTGCTAGTGGTGCTCATGCCACAGATCCTGTTTAGTGATGTGTCACAGCATGCAGGCAGCAACAAAACACCTTTTCTTTAAATGCTAATTTCTTGCAACATTCAAACACAGTGTTAGTTCAGGATAAAGTGCTCAAAATGGGCAGGAGGGCAGCAGCCACTTGATTATTTCTTTTGGTATTTTACTGTCTCCTTTGACTTGATAAGAGATGACTAAATGGGGGTGTGGGGTGTGGGGTGCGTTGTAGCATTTAGGCCATATACAGTTGTTACAAGTCACAGCTCTGGGCCACCACTGTTCCAGGACTATTGCTCTCTAATCTTGACATAGGTTGCCTACAGCCACTAAATCTTATCACAAGCTCTTATGTTTTTGAATCCCATGTTCCCTTTTGGCATAAAGCAATCTGTCATCTCACTTTTGTCCTGAGCCTGTTTTCTCTATCTGGCTCTAACAAATCTCAGTAAGAGCAAGAGTGAAACAGAAGCAAGGAATTGAAGGTTTAGCAATGTGGGGGGAAATTCTAGTTCAGTTTTTGTTAAGATCACACTTGAATGTATTTCCAAGATTTATTAATTTAGCAATATATGTTGAGATTGAAAAATCAACCAACCTATATTGCCCAAGACCCTGACTCCTTCAGGCACTCACATTTCACTGGTTAATAAAAGTTAAGGAAGAGCTATCTGGACATCCTGTTCTCAGTTGCTACCTTTGGCTGCTTTAACTTTCCTAGTTCAAGTAACTGAGTTCAAGTTACCAATTTCTGTCTGGGCAAACACCACTTGAAAAATGAGTTTGTAGTAAACTGGGAATTGACAAAGCAAGTATGGTCATATAAAGTTACTCTGTGGAGAGAGGAGGAAGAAAATATGCCAAATATAGTAAAGCACAATGAAGAGCTTTGCATCTATCACAAAATATCAGAAATATCAGACTTCCAGGTTAGGTATGATTGCCTTTTATGTCTTTGAATAGCTCATCATTTATCTTCATGGGAAACTGGAACAAAGTTTTGGGTGGTTACTGAGATGTGCATCATTCATGGGGTGCTCACTCTGACTCATTTACAAATGTGGTTACCTCTCAGGCCCCAGCTGTGCTGCAGCTCCTAGCTTACTCTCAGGCAAATGCACTCAGAGGTGTTCTCCAGCTGAATGGTAGCTGAAATGGTGTTGGAATGTGCATTGGTGGTGGTAGTTTGTCATGCCTATGTCTCAGTCACAGTTGAGTATGATGTTTTCAGATACTAAAATGTACTAGGCAAGAACAAATATCAGATCAGAAAATTTGCATGTAAATTATCTTGTATTTTGTTATCAAAATGCTAACTACAGGAAGGCAAGTAAGGGAAGTTTTCAGATGATGTGATCTGGTTCATCACTGAAGAATTTCATAGACTAAAACTCAATTTTTAAATCAAAACTCACCATCTTAACAGATGATGCAATACTTGAGCAGTGGAATATTGCACCTGAGTGTCTAATATAATTTGAGGAATAAAGAGGTGTGCTTTGAGAAAAAGGAAAGTAAGCTTGAGATGGATGAAACATTTCATTTAGTCCATTTATTTCTGCGAAGTTTAGAAGGAGTTGTGTCACTATTCATACTTCTCAGGAAATGATGTAATATGGCATCCTCTACTTGGATCTTGTTGTTTTAGTAGGTGACTAGGCAACCAAGTTTAAATACAAATTAACACCGAAGCTGTGACAGAAAGAAGAAACATTTCAAGTAGAGGAAAAAATTAATATGTATGTACCTATAAATGTAACTACATCCAAAAAATGATAACATCATTCTAGGGATTTTAATTAGAGATTCAGGATCTTTTCATTAGGGTTAAGGGATTCCCCTCACTACCCCACATTTTAAACTCTAAATATATGTAGTATTTAGGTCATAGTTATTTTTCTCCAAGGACACTCTGTCCTTGACAGAGTGACAAAGCTGATGCACATTTGTCTATGGGTCAGCAGGTGTTTTACTTTTCAATGTGAGGCATAGACATTTGTAATCTATTTTATACAATTACACACTCCACTGCTTTTTTAACAAGTAAATAGTAACAAGGAATAATGAAAATACGCATTATTCCTTCTGACTTGCCATAAGATCTGACTTAATATTTACTGAACAGCAGCCTCCCAGTGCCCTCCTTGTGAAAATCAAGTGCCATAAAACAGCTGGTTGTATTTAGAAACTTCTGCAACAGCAGTTTTGCCTTTTGGGCTCCAAAATTGATTTTCCTCATCTTGGCATGTCTCTACAACTATGGTCTTTGACCTATTGCACTGCACTGGTCAGCAGTGCCATGAGTGGCACAAGAAATGTAAGTCACACTGGTGATTTCTAGAACATCAGAAGTGACAATTCCATGAGTAGAGAGAGTTGAGACAGTTTTTTTAAAACATGTTATAGCTGATATTTGTCATGCAGAGGCTGTTCAGACTTAAGAAGTTTGCACTTTCATGCATAAATTTGCAAGCCAGGGCAAATCTCTGTAGTGAGTGAACATTTCAAAGTTTCAGACAGGCTTTAGACTTCCAAGAAATTCATGAACTGTGTGAGAATCATTTCTCTCAAAAATCTTAGACTGAGATGTCTAGTACAAGCTAGACTTTTGTCTATCAAGAGCACATTCTACCGCTGAGACTTCTAAAATTCATAAACATAACCATTGCTAGGATTTCTGTGTTTTCCTCCTTTATTTTTCTCTTAATTGTTTGTGCAACAGTATTCAAGATAATTCTCACTCTTAACCTTCATTTGTTACAATTAGAGAAGATTCATTCAGATCATCATTATCATCACTTAAACAACAAAGCAAGTATAGTAAACATTACATTCCCTCATTCACCCAGGAAAGACTCAGTTGTTCAGGTCTTTGGACTGCTAAAGAAGATCTAAACCTTTGGGTTATACTACCAGAGCTATGGGGCTGAGAGCAGGGTGATGCTTTTGGCTATGCAGAAATAGATAAACATTACAAGTAATTTCCTAAATCCCAGCCATCATGAGTTAACACTGTTACAGTGGTCTGGACCACCTTTTTTTCACCTGTGGAAGTGTGTTGAATGTCTTGGACAGAGAAGGAATCCAAAGTTAATGGTTTCTAGGCCTTTCTGAAACTCCTTTGTTTAACTGTGAGATTGAGAGGTTCTTCTTCCCCTCTTCTCTGCACTAGTGAGACTGCTTCAGGAGTATTGAGTCCAGTTCCGGGCCCATCAGTTCAAGAATGACACAGAGCTGCTGGAGGGTGTCCAGCGTAGAGCAACAAAGATGATGAAGGAAGTAGAACACGTCCCTCATGAGGAAAGGCTGAGGGAGCTGGGTCTCTTTAGCTTGGAGAAGAGGGGGCTGAGGGGTGACCTCATTAATTTTTGAGTCATAGGAAATGATGGCTGGTTCTTTCTGTGAGGACCAGTGGTTCTTCTTCAGAGCAAAGACTAGACAATGGCAACCTTTTGCAGCCCTTTTGCAAGCCCTGCTTGATGATGCTGCAACAACCCTTCTGAAGGGACCACAGAGACAGTCCCCTCCTAAGGCTTAGGATTTCCCCAGGAAACCCAATGCAGACACCACCCTGCTCTGTGTCACTCCTGGAGGGAGACCTGCATGGACCATGCCAACATGAGTCAAGGAAAGCCAAACAGAGCAGCACGTAGGGAAGTGTTTCTCAGCCTGTTTGATTGTGCAGACACTGGCTCTTGCCAAAGCCTGGAGGAATGAAATGTCAGCTGTAGCACCACCTCCACACCGATCACACAGACGTATAAGCTTATTGCTTGCCAGCCTCCTCTAGCCAATGTCAAGCTGCGTCATGTCTGAATCTACAGCATTCTTGCCTTAAATTCCTTGCGGCGTGGTGCAGAATAAGTTCCTTTACATCCTTATTTTAATAGGCAAGTTCTCCTCTGTTGGCATACAGAAACCAGTAATAGTAGAAACAAGACGTATTTTTGTTCTGGGATTGGGGACATGATGTATTACAACTTTGCTGTCCTTGAAGGACATTTACTTAAGTGATGCTGAGCACACAATCAGTTATGATATGAAGAAAAATAGGTAATTATTTGCTGCTTGCAGGTACTGCACCTTCCAATATCATCAGTCTTTTTATCATTTAAACATAAGTTCCCAGCTACTGAACAATAGATATAACAAAATAATAGGTAATAATCTGTACAGCCTGCTTGCTATAGAGAGGTGTAATAGCTTGTCTGACATTTTTTGGAGCAAATAGTTACCTTTATCACTGTTAAGTGCCTCCTGAGACTCGTTATTCATGTAACTGACATTAAGAGGTAGTAGTAAAAAAGCCTGTCATCTTACAACTCTTATTGTTAAGTACACTATGTTTAGTAATAAATACATCAGCTTGTGCTACACTAGAAGATTATTAATATTTGTTATCTCTAGACATTTACAAATAAATAAATCATGTTTATTTATAGAGTTATTTTAATTTACTTCTTGCCATAGCCAGATAAATCTGCTCTTCTTTATGTATCTGCTCATAGCTCCCTTGGAACCAAAAATTGCAACAAATTTAATGCCCTTGATTTTTCTATCATTTACTTTGCAATTAACTAATAGCAATGTTAAAGAAAAAAGTTACATTGAAAGATAAATTACATTGGTTTAAAAAATAATGTGTGCTAGAAATACTTTACAGAATGAGTTACTTGAACTTCTGTTATTTCATAGAATCATAGAAACATTAGGGCACAGAGGGGACTTCAAAAGCTCATCCAGTCCAATCCCCCTGCCACAGTAGGATCACCTAGACCAAGATGCACAGGAACACATCCAGGTGGGTCTTGAAGGCCTCCAGAGAAAGAGACTACACAACCCCCTGGGCAGCCTGTTTCAATGCTCTGGTACCCTCACTGTGAAGAAGTTCCTTCTGATATTTATATGGCCCCTCCTGTGTTCCAGCTTGCACCCATTGACCCTTGTCCTATCACCAGATGACCTTGAGAAGAGCCGGGCTCCATCCTCCTGACACCCCCCCCTCACATATCACATATTTACAGACATTAATGAGGTCACCCCTCAGCCTCCTCTTCTCCAAGCTAAAGAGACCCAGCTCCCTCAGCCTTTCCTCATAAGGGAGGTGTTCTGCTTCCTTCATCATCTTTGTTGCTCTATGCTGGACAACCTCCAGCAGCTCTGTGTCCTTCTTGAACTGATGGGCCCAGAACTGGACACAATGCTTCAGATGTGGTTGGGACAGGGAGAAGAACCTCTCTCAGTCTGCTCACCATCCCTCCTCTTATCCCCCCCAGGATGCTGTTAGCCCTCTTGGCCACAAGAGCACATTGCTGGCTCATAGTCATCCTTGCAGTTGCAAAAATATTTCTCACTGTTCTTATTAAAACTAATGCTTGACTGAAGCTGTTGTTGTTCCCTGTGATAGGCACCATGTCCCTCATCTCTTGGTGCCTGCTGTAGCCATGCAGGGTGCTGAAAACTGAAGTTCAATTTCATGGGGATTTGTAGAAATCCAGCAGCAGTAATGGACTACAACTTGTACATATGTGGGGGTGTTAAATAAATTTGCATGTTTCTCATAGCACCTAAAGTAATTGTTTTCCTATGAGACACTTCAGACACCCAGTAGTGAGCAGATGGTGCACCACTTGTCAAACTATATTGTAGCAAGGTGTAAGTGTCAGTCAGAATTGCCTCAACATGGTCATCATGGACTTGAACACTAAAAGTACAGTACTGGACAGTAAGGTACAAGAAGGTACCCTGAAACTGATCAAACAATGAAAGCAGAAAGAGCCAGGAACACCTGAAAAACACAGTTAATTTTGTGGTGCTATTTCCCCTCTACCTGGCATGAATGGATGACATTAGACTGTCAAGGAATGTTGATTACCAAGGGCCACCTTGACATCAATTAAGAAATCTGGGACTTTGGGTGGACCTTGCTCATTATGACCTCAGAACACAGCTCCCGGCCAAAAGCCACTGCCTCCAGCAAGAGCCCTCAGACCCTCCTCTTTGGACAAGCATGGAAGCCTGGCTTAAAAAGGTGAGGATTGGCAGAGCTCCACAGGACAGAGGTGGAGCAAGGTGTGTTACTTGGCATAAAACATGGCTTCTTAACAACCAAACTGGGGGACGCTCTTGTGAGAAATCTTATGGACAAGCCTTTGGGAAAGCTCCCGGAAGCTTTCCCCACCAAGAATCGCCTGGAAGATCAGAAGACCAGTAAGAACACTGCTTGGAAGATAAGAAGGCTGATGAACACTGCCTGGGACCCTGAGGTGATAGCTATTACCCTCTTTCCCATCTTTACTCTTTCTCCCTTTGCCATTACTCTTTTCTTTCTATCACAGCTGCTTGATGGGTAAAACAATAAAATTGCATTATTGAACTGAAGCATAACCCCCTGGGCAGGGTTGCCTTGCTTTTGTGTTTTGTGTGGTAGAAGAACCTACATGAATCCACCTGCTTGGAAGGTGACACAAGGGTCATGCATTCTTGAAAGCCATTAGCAAACTACTTATAAACAAATCTAGCATCTTAGGTCTGGTTGTGATCTTTGGGCCTGTATAGCTTAATTCAATACTTCATGTACTTCTTGAACACCTCCAACTCCAGACACCTGCAAAGAGATTAATCATGACTGTTTGTATGTAAAATGGCTTTGAAAGAGCTCAGCACACACACCTTCCTTCCCTTGGCAGCCCGTTCAGAAAAGCAGTGCTGATTGTCAGTCAGTTCGTCTACAGGTTTTTGAAGATCAATTCCCCTGGTATCTGGGCAATATGTGTAACAGCTGTGCTGCACAAGCACCTACCCAGAGCAGCTTCAAATGCCCAGAGCAGTTTAATGCAGGAAGTTTTTCAGCAGCGGGGAAGTCATCTTGCTTGTTCAGACGGGCCTATCACCAGGGTGAAAAAGCCTATAGAAACTTGTTATTTCAAAGCTTTTACCTCTCTTGTTGTATTTGACATAGTTTGTAATCAGATGTAACATGACAGCAACAGCTTGACAAGCTGATAACACACTTCACTTGCAGAATTTATGTGCTAAGACTGCAAACACATTTTTATTGAAGTTACGTCAGGTTCATGTGTAGCAGAAGGATGTTTTTCTTCTATGGTTCTGCTATAGAAAGTCTTCATGTTTTCATGTTTTGATGATGGACATAACTGATAGCTTCACAGCCTCTAAAAAAACTTTGATTTTCCCTAGTCACACTAATTTACTTGGACAGTCATTCAGATACAAAGCACAGGCTGAAAGAGGTTCTCTTATAATTTGTCCCCTGAAGCATGTGTGCCCCATTTTCTAACCATCAGGGTGTATAGGCTACCATACTGGTAAAAAACAGAAGGTGAAGAGAAAAGGAAATAAGTTTCTTCAGGTCTTACACCGTTGGTCCAAGAGAGAGAATATCACTAAGAAAGTCACTGGTGTTGTAAAAAATGTTCTTAGTCATTTTCCAGTAGCTTGTAGTTATGATCCAAGAAAAGCTGGAGCAGTTTCTCCTGCTGATACAGCATCAGAGCAAACACAGCACTGCCATGTCAAGGTGTCATGCTGGACTGTCTGGTGACTGTGTATTTGTCATCTGATGAGGCTGTTCTTCCACTGTGAAGCTGAATAGTGCTCTCTATTTTCCTCAGAGTCAAATTCTGTTGCAGCTAGACATTTTCACTCATTTTACTGGAGGAAAACTCTGTCTAAAAATGTCTGAGCTGTGACAAAGGAGATGTGAGGATCCCCACGTATGTTCTCATCTGGCCTGTGAACATAAGAGGCGGATGTTCCAACAGCACCACTCGCCTCTTTCTGTGCCATACTCCATAGGGATTCACCTCCAAGAGTTAGTAGTGGGAGGCACACAAGAGGGATTCAGACTGCATTATTTTAATTCAAAAGAGAGGAAAGATTAATATAAATAGAATCTGTGTCCTTACTAATACACTCTTTACCTCCATTTTGAAGAAACCCTCTGTAGGGCTCACACTTCAGAGCACTAAGAATATTGTTATGTACCTGTATAGACTTGCTTTGGACTCTCCAAGTCTGTATGTCTTTTTGTACATGCGACTATGAGCCTTGCTTTCCAGGGAGCTCTTTAAGAAAATGAGAGCTAAATGCACCAGAATGACTTTTCCCTTCTCTGTATTTTGCCACATGGGAAAGAATGAAGAGATGGGAAATAACATTTTCAAGCTATACATGTTTGTTTAAGCTCATTAAATAAGTGAAATAAAGCTATTTTATACAGCCTGAGGTTCTCTTGTAATAGGTTTAGACCCGTGCATTTATTTCAGCAGTGTCATCTGTAATGTAATTATTCACATTTGTACTCTAGTTTATTTGCCATTTTATCTGGAACACTGTGTGTTTTAGTCTGCTCCCACCCTATATCACATCTATTCCTGTAGTACTAAATTTTAGGAACTGTTCTTCTGATTCAGTTAATTGCTCCAAATGCATTGGAGGGAGTGAACTCTGATTTTTAGAATGTCAAATCAGATTTTGGAAACCTGGAAAAAACTGGACAGAAAATAACATCTATTAAAACTGCATTCATTACCAAATCCACAGCAACTAAGTTTTTGGATGAATAGCAGTTTATCAAGCAATGTGTCATAAGAGGCAGTAACTAAAGAAAACCCAAGTAAACCATTCACTTTCATTATTGAACATTTTTAGCTTTATTATTATAATAGAATTACAGTCTGACATAAAATAAAGAGCTTTTGCTAAACTCTGTAAAGCAATACATGCTTCTGCCATAAACAACCTCTATTAGATTTAGGTTTTATTGCCACATCACTGCACTGAGGTGCAATAAACATTCAATGTCATCTTTTTAAAATTATCCCAGGAGTAAACAGAAACTGTCCTCTGTAAGAGTGTATCAGTATTTTCAAGGAAGACTTACTATTATTACATGGTTTAGCAAAGCACTGTAAAAAAGCTACATAGAGAATACCTTGTCTTTGATCAACTGTGCAATCAAGTTTATACAGTATAATACTATTGTCATAGACTAACTAAGAGGTGATATAATGCAATCATTGCATAGCAAAAAGCAGACTAGTTAAGTAATATTCACATCTAATGTGCAAACTGCAGACCCAAAGGTAGCTATGAATTGCTGGAAAGATAAAATGCCCTAAATGTGAGCACACCAGTTTCACGCCAAAAATAACAAGATAAACAAATACACAGAAGGTAAAGAGCCATAGTTTATTTTTTTCTATACACATATCTACACTTTACCAGAAGATGAGACATCCCCCTTTAATAAGCTCCAATCAGATAACTTAATCAGGTTTAGACAGGACCAAATGGTAGACAATGAAGTATTATTTAAAAAAAACCCCACTTCTCTAAATAAAACATTAACTATTTCCATTTGAGAATGTCCACTTTTTGATTTATTGAGACAGAGTTTAGAAAACATTGCCTGTGAAATTTGACTCTCAGCAGTTCTTTCACTCAAGGCTCATTTAGCACTGTTTTAAAATCAGGTCAGCTTCATATATTACAGTTTTTTAATTGATGCTTCCAAGTATCCACAACTCTTCCCATCTCTATCTGAAACTTTATTTCTAAGAATCAGCGGTAATGATACTGAAATGGAATTGTTTTAAAGGGAGCACAATACCTGCAAAGTGGACATCTTGTATTTAAAGCCCTTACATATTGTTCCTACAAATATATTGCTACAGTAAAAATGAAATGTTGTAAGTTTACTCAATAAAATCTATTTTCCTGTACATTCTTTTATGTATGACTTGTTTGTATTTAATGCTACATATATTACATCACTTATTGTAACAGTTATGTATTGTAGTATAGTAGTAATATACAGATGGACTTCTGTCTTAACAAATGTTTCACCACTTCTACTTACCAAACTTCATCCCATACTTAAGTATTTATGCATGACCTGAGCAGACCAGTTCTTAATCTACTAGTATACTTTGGATGACATTGTCAGATCTCAAACTACTGTACACCAAACCCCTTTACAAATGGAACTAATTCCAAGCACTTTCTGAGTATTGATTTATTCAGTCTTTCTAGTACCACTGATTTTTAATTTGTTTATTCAGGCTCTAAATATGTTTTCTTGAGCATTAAACAACATATTAAGAGCTAAGAGGTGAATCCTACACCATGTTTTAAGAACATAACTTTAAAAAAGTAAAAAAATGTACAATCTCATGCTGCATATTTACATGTATTATTTAAATAGTATATCTTGTCTTTCTGCTACCCATAAATCTCAATCTAAAGCTTCTTCTTAATGCATCATTTTATAAAAGAATACATTCAACATATCTAGAGCTTGCAAAAATTGTTGGGTTTCTTGTATTTTTTAAACTCACTAAAACATAGTGAAGAGTGAAAGCATCTAGGAATTGTTTGGATTACACAGGTGACAGAGGGAACTTGTGATCCGCACTTGGTTGTGCTGGTTTTAAACCTAGTCTACTGAAAACAGAATGCTTAGAACAAGACTGCCGCTAGACGTCAGATTAAAGCATCTGATACCATTAGATCTTACGTGCTACACAGTGACAGACTGTACCTAGAGTGAGTAGATTTCCTTTTCCCTTAGAGATCAGTTAATATCATAAATTAGGAAGTATGGAGTATAGAAGAGAAAAGGGATTAGGAAAATACCATATCTTAGGGGATTTAGCAAATGGAAGGCTTTACATCCCTATAAACAGGGTTTGAATAAATGGTACTGCATGATATGTGCATCAGGAACATCATCAAGTATATCTTTCCACTCCCCACAATCTTTTGAACAAAAATATCTCTCTCTTGTACATATACAATAGCTTTGGGGATCATTCAGTACTAAGCTATCTACAAATGGTTTCCTTTTTATATTGTTCTACAAACCTCTCCCACTTTCAGAATGACTTTCCCAAAGTATATAGCTTCTATGTGCTCCCTCACACACAGGTGGGGGGTTTTTAATATACACATATATTATACCTTTTGTTAAATAAAGAAACCTGCATTTTCTTTAAGACAGAGGCAACAAAGCAAATGGGAATTCCTGTATGTGAGAACGGGAAGCAATTCCCAGAGCAAGAGACAAAACAGAACTCTGAATAAATGAGGTTATTGATGTGGAGTCGGAGCTTTTAACTGGGGCTCACGGTTTAAATAGGTAGCCCAATAGACTAAGTTAAAGATTCCAAAAAGCAATGGGAAGGCTATTCTTGATAGTCGGTCAATTTTACTGACGCTGTTAAAAGTTTTCTTGGGTTCTGCAGGTTTTGTTTCTGGCTTAACTTCTTTGGGCTCAATTGTTGCACTTTTAGCAATGGTTGCCAGACCAGGGTCCCTTGCAATATTAGGAGTGTAGCTCGTAGCTGTAGCTGTGTAGGTATTATTTTTCTTAATGAGAGGATCCTTCACCTTCTTTGGCTGAAGAAAAGAAGAAAAAGTTTTATTTTCGTGATCTTCTGAATACATAAGATTATGAAAAATCTCCATAAAATAATGCGATTAGTTGAATTTACACCACAAATTGTATTAAGCTGGAAGACACAAGCCCAGACAGTGTCTGAATACATTAGCCATGCAAAGTATTTAGTTGAAGACGAAGACAAAATCCTCTAACTGCACTACTTGTACTGCCTAAACCATAAAGAATGAGGTCTTATACAAACAGCTGGGCTCACTGATTAACAGAATTATCTTGAAAGGTAATCAGCAGTGAGAAAGCACTAGTTCAACAGTCCCTCCATCAAATGTGCTTCTTGACCAGGGCAAAAACTTCAAAGACATGGAATATCTTAACGCAGCTTTTGGGCATTAAGCTAAATGGTGTTACATGACATATTTCTTAGCAGTTCATATGTAAAAACACATAACAAAATCTCATGGGAGCTGGCACTAAAGGAGTGGATTCTCTAGTAACATGCATTCATGGAAGGTCTGCATAGCATACACATGATGGAATAAAACTTCATGTGGTTTTTTGGAATGTTACAATTGGATCACAATGGCTGAAACATCATTCCATGTTTAAGGACTTAAACAGGTTCCTGCATCAGCAAATAAGGTATTGCAAATATTTTGGTGGAGAAGAGCTTATTGGTCACAAAGAATAACTAGGTTAGTGGTTTTTTTCCCAAGTCTTTATGTTTTCATAAAATCATAGTATGGTAGATGTTGGACAGGACCTCTGGAGGTCAGGTAGTATTCTACTGCTGGAACACTCTTGAAGGAAAAGACTGACATTTTGGCATCTGTGGATACCAGTTGGAATTCCCTCCTGCAGGCAGTCCAATCTCCAGCCACTGTACAAAGTAAACACAGGAGAGTGATGCAGTGTGTCATTAAGAAGGTGTCAAGAAAAGCTCTCTGTTCCTCTGATTATGGGAAAAAAACAGAGCAAAAAATACCAAGAGCTTAGAAAATCTTTAGATAGCATTTGCCACAAAAAAAGATGGGCAATATTACCCATTTTATCCTCTAAGAATGAGAAAAACACAGCTATCTGTGGAGAAAATGACAGCAGAATGTGATCTCATGTCATTTCACAAGATAGTAAATACAATTCTGTTTTCAAAGTGCAACTGTCCTACAGAGGATTTAGCAGCAACACATCTCCCAGGAAGGCAGCTTTGCTAAAAAGTTCTTGTTCAAGTGGTGGGCTCCTGCAGGAGACTTGGGAATGTGAAAGGAAGCTGCAGAAGCATCAGGGTAAGTGGGAAGAGGCTTGTCCAAGGGCAGCTTGGAGCCCTACACAGGCAAGGGGAAGCTGAAATTTCTGCTCTTTAGTAAGAAAAGGGATTCATATAATGACTGATGTAGATGCTCTTTATTTTGTAACAATAATACTCAGCTTAGCTTGAGACTAAGGAAAAGCTGCAAGTTGTCCTAGAAACAACTTGTTTCTTCCTCCTGAATAAAAGCAAGAAACAGCAAACATCTTGTAAAAAAAACACTCCAACAAAAAAAGAAAAAAAAAAAAAAGACAGAGAGTTTGGGTTTGAGTTTTGGTTTGCTTTCTGTCCATTCTTTTCCTCCCGAGCAGGAAGGCTAGTAGTATGCCTGCTGGGTACAAAGCCAGTGCTGTTTCCTTCTCAGCTGGACACTGGTGAGAATCAGTAAATCCAGCAGGCAAAAAAACCACTTAGCTGAAGTTTCAGAGAAGATCCTTTGATTTAAATGTCATGAGGAGTCCAGTCAACAGAAAGCTCTGACACCAGTCAAGGTCTTAATATTTCATGTCAAATTCAACTTCTTGATAAAGCAATGTGACAGCTAATTAGAGCTCTAAATGTGATCAGGCTGTGAAGTTCTGTTCACCATTAGTTTGCCTTTTTTTGTCTTTCCTTCAACCTGCACTCTTATCAGGTATCGGTCTGTCTGTGCTGCCTTCTGTTGAATGACACGTAAGGACTCCTGCCTGCTGAGCAATGCACAGCCACGCATCTGCTACTCTTCTGAACAGACTGTGTTTACAGTGATGCAGACTTTTTCTGAAAATGTCATTTTCTTTGAAACAAATTAAAGGGCTGGTTATAGTAACTATGATACTAGATGGGTTCTTTTAACATGGCCATATTTAAGGATTTTGGTTTGTTAAGACAACCAATTGTTCACAGTACTTATCATAAGGAATGGAGCACAACAAAAATATACAAATCCTTTTCAATGCAGTATCATCAGCAACTGAAATTCAATAACCAGCCGTCATGCAGCTCATGACTGTTAAGTTTATTCTGTTCCTTGACTCATTTGTTCTACAGTATTTTTGTGTTAGTTGTCATTGTGTAAATGTCTTCATTTTATTTGTTTTCTCACTGATTTATGCAACTAAAATAGGAAAAGAAATAAATGTGGGTATAGGCATACACTCCTGAATTAAACACACATATTTGCGTACCGATGAGTAACATCTGCTCCTCTAAATATTTATTCTGCTGAATCTCTACTCTTTGAATGCTCATAATAACTAATTAGGCAAGTTAAAAGTCTCTTTCAAGATCTCTCAAAAAAAAAAACCCAGCAAAAAAAACAACCCCAAGCAAATGAACTTCCTCACAGAAGCAGCTGACATGATAACTCAGAGGAAATGAGAAACTTTCTCTTTCATCCCCTAAATGTCTTCAACAATTTCTCAGTGCACCTGTGATTTACAGTGCAGTTCTGATTCCAGACCAAAGGGAGTCAATGCTACAGATGGCAGGTGCATTTGGGGAGGTACATGTCAGGGTTGTACAACTGTCCGTGCTTCTCCTCATTCAAATCTATATGACAAATCACTAGACTAAGAAATAAAAAGTAATGGTTCTATTTTTAGGTAATAGCAGAATCATAGGAAGCAGAACAAAGAAAAGAAGAAGCCCTTGTATGTGATGAATATGACCAGGACTGCAGTTCACGCTGGGGAGCAGTATACCTCGGAAACTGCCAGATCCGATAGCCACAAGATTTTTTTTCCCCATGCTTGTACTGGGGCATCCGCATTTTCTCTTATTTGAACATTGGAAAATGAATTGTCTTCTCCTTTAAGATAATACATACTTCTCTTGACTCCATTACACACGTCAATCTCAGTAAATGTTTTAATTATTAATGGCATGAAACATCACACAGCTTATTAAAAGTAGTGTTCAGTGTCTAAGTGATTCCTCTTTATGTATAGAAACACTGCGTGTAAACACGAGGAAACTCATTTAGAATCATTACTTACTATTTATAATACTAAGAAGTTCTAATGGGCTAAAAACATCCCACCTAGTACAGTATGACCTGTTTGGAGAGGTCTCGAGCACTGTTACCTTTTCTGGAACGACACTTTTGCCATCCCATGCGTAGCCTCTCTTTGTGAAGTAATTCACAGTTGCGAATTCGATGAGTGCAGAAAACACAAAGGCATAGCACACTGCTATGAACCAATCCATAGCAGTGGCATAGGCCACCTTGGGGAGAGAATTCCTTGCACTGATGCTCAGAGTGGTCATTGTCAGGACAGTTGTTACTCCTGTAAAGCAAACAGTTTTAGTGTCTCCAGAGCAGTCCTACATTTTGTGCTTCATTTCTCAACTGCTGCGATAGCCTTTTCTTCACACCCAATGCTTTTAACCTTCCCCACCCAAATCCAGTTGCTTATGAGGATATCAGGATAAGAAGTTGCAGGTTCTTCAAGACATCTTTTATATCTTTTTACAACTTTGTTGTGTAAGGGTAATATTTTTACAGACAGAATGGAAACAATATTGTGAGGTGTGGACTAGATACTGCTTCCTGGTGCTTGGAGAGAATCCTTGCTTACCCATGTCTTGCATTTTATCCTACAAATTTCAGACTTATAGTTTGTTCTGGAAACATGTAGAAAGAAAACTAAAAATGCCCTTGTTTTCATTCAGTGAAGGGTTTATGTCAGAACAATAATAATGGAATTTGCATTTCTGACACCAAAGCTTCTCGCTGCTCCTGAGCCTTCTCCTCTAACAGACCACAGACAGCAAGCAGGGCTATATCGAACTCCCTCTGCTTGCAGCTGCTTGAAAAATTATCTACAAATGCAGCCTGGACATTTACATCAAATCACAAGTCTACAAGTTACCGTGACAACTGCAATGTTGTGTATTTAATGTGTCCTGTGAGTTCATCTTCACTGCACTCTTAGTGAGAATGTGCGTTGCTCGAGAAGAGGCCAGATAACAAACAATGTATTTACATGCTAGTGTAAAGAATTTGAATTATTAGTGCCTAATGAGGAATCTATTATCTTTCCTGAAAGACAACCTAATCCTGTGTTTGCCTTATTACTGGGAGACTTACGTTGCTCTTGTATTAGCAAACTAGGAAAGATATTTTTATGTTGTCAGTGGTACTGTGCACTGGAATCATAGAATCATTAGGGATTTGAAGGGACCTCAAAAGATCATCCAGTCCAATCCCCCTGCCACAGCAGGAACACAGGTCTTGAATGCCTCCAGAGAAGGAGACTACACAACCCCCCTGGGCAGCCTGTTCCAATGCTCTGATACCATCACTGTAAAGAAGTTATTTCTCATATTTATATGGACCCTCCTATGATCCCACTTGCACCCACTGCCTGTTGACCTATCACCAGATGACCTTGAGGAGAGCCTGGCTCCATCCTCCTGACACCCACCCCTCATATATTTATAGACAATGAGGTCACCCCTCAGACACCTCCCTCAACCTTTCCTCATAACGCAGGTGTTCTGCTTCCTTCATCATCTTTGTTGCTCTACACTGGACACCCTCCAGCAGCTCTGTGTCCTTCTTGAACTGATGGGCCTAGAACTGGACACAATACTCCAGATGTGGTTGGGAGGGAGAGAAGAACCTCTCTCAATCTGTTAAACACCCCTACTCTGATCCACCCCAGGATGCTGTTAGCCCTCTTCACCACAAGAGCACATTGCTGGCTTATAATCACATAGTCATCCTCCTTTCCACTATGACCCCCAGGTCCATTTCTCCTACAGGTCCCCAACCTGTACTGGAACCTGGGGTTGTTCTTGCTCAGATGCAAGGATCTACACTGACCCTTCTTGTACCTCATTAAGTTTCTCCATACCCAGCTCTCCAGCCTGCTCAGGTCTCGACGAATGGCAGTACAGACTGCTGGGGTGTTGCTGACACCACCCAGTTTTGTGTCATCAGCAAGCTTGCTGACAGTGCACCCTAATCCCTCATCCAAGTTAGTAATGAACAGATTGAAGAGAACTGGTCCCAGGACTGATCCTTGAGGACCCGACTAGATACAGGCCCCTAATTAGACTCTGTCCCATTCACCACTACTTTCTGGCTTCTATCCTGCAGCCAGTTCACAATCCACCTCACTACCCAATCAGCCAGTCCACACTGCCTCACTTTGGCTGCAAGGATGCTCTGTGAGACTGTGTGTCAAATGCCTTACTGAAGTAAAGATAGACCACATCCACTGCTCTGCCATCATCTATCCACCCAGTTATACCTTCAGAAAAGGCGATCACGTTGGTCAAGCATGACTTGCCCTTGGTGAAGCCATGCTGACTGTCCCTAATGACCTTCTTGTCCTTGATGTGCCTAGAGACAGCATCCAGGACAAATTGTGAACATTTAACAGGATTTATAATGATCTGCTGATGCTCTCGCCAAGAGATGGCTCAAGGAAGGCCACACAGATTCAGGCCCCAGTGAGGTCTCAAGGCAGAACTCTGATTTTTTTAGCCACAAATTCATCACATTCATGTTTTTTTGGCCTTACACTGTAGGCTTAATCACCTTTGCCCAACCTTGGTGACATGTCTTCAAGATTTGAACACATTTCAGAAAAAAAGTACACATATCTAACTTGTGTTTATGTATGTCCAGACATTTATGCACAATTTTCTGAAACATTTTCACTGCGATTAAGAAATGAAAAGCTGTCTTGAGACATAATGATGCAGTCAACACAAGACTGTTAACAGTGAGTCCTGTAAAAGAAAAACTGCAAAATGTGTGGTTTCTTGAGCCTGCAAAGACAGCCTTTTGAGCATTGTGCAGTGTAATGAATTATTCTTTGTGAGACTAGGAAATTTTGTTCTTCGTCTAGAGGCAATGTAGTACACCATTTCAAACTGATGATCTGACATTTCTTTTAAAATTGCTTGTGCAAAAAGAGGTCAAATAGCTACAGTTTCTGTAGCTTTTACTACAGAGGCCCAAAGAAGCCCCAAGTTAATTCTCAACACAGTTAATGAGAGAAATAGAAATTAATTTTAGATGTTATTCTAACCAACACTGGGTGTATCAAATTTAATTATGCTGTGGTATAGACCATCCTCCTAAATACACACCTGTTTATCAACAGAATACCTCTGCTTGGGTCAGGATTTCTAAAGCTATGCAAGTTATGATGGACTTCCATAGGCACTGTGAAACTAAAGCACAGCTGTGAAGTGTGTCAGGAAAGGTCAATAAAAATAGCTCTTTTTCAACAAGAGCAAGCCTGTATTTCTTAACATCAGGCCTTCTGACTCCTCAGCTCTGTTATGTCCAACGTAAAGTCTTTTCTGTAAAGCAGGAAGGTCCATGGTATCCTGCCCCACCAGTGCCCTGAGTCAAGGAAACAAGTATAAAAGCCAACTCAGCTCCATTCTCCTCCTACCAAAGTGTTCAGGTGCCCACCTAGACATCACAAAAAAAAACCCCAACTACATCACATAGCGAAAATCTCAAGTTCTATTTTCCGTAACTGAGATTTGCTACTTTTCTTTTTGATGAACTTGACTTGGGTTAGTACTTCTAAAGAACATGCTAGGGTTTTGTTTCTGATTTTAAGACAACAATTTGCAAGCAGCAGCTAAAACTCTGGGGGCCATCTACACAAACCTAAGAGTCCTGAGGAATGCCTTCTTACTGTATTCATGCAGCACTGTAAGCAAAATAAACCATCGCTGATTGAATGCAAGAACTTCAGCAGCTGCCAGCAAAAGACATTGATGAAAAAGATTAACATCAGTTCCAAAGGGCCTAAGGATGTCACATGACCAAAATCCAGTGATTAAAGCCTTTCTGACAATATTCAACATGAACAACACTGACACTGAAAAAATGTTTTATTCATAATATTTTGGAGAATCTGAGCTGTAATAGATTGCTTAGGGTATTTTCAGGTCTCATTTTACAATCCATTTAAAAGCTGTGGTCCCTTCCTCAGTTTCTGCTACATCTTTCCAATTAAATGTTCTAACTGTGGTTTACAGTGCTATTTCCAGGTTTGTGTTGTCTCCAACACAACGTTACACATAACTAGTTTTACCATTAAACTTACTGTATCTACTTGGGTTATGCTTCCAAGTGGTTTACAGGTTTTACTTACCAAACACAGTTCTGGCCGGAACAGATTCTCTATTCAGCCAGAAGGACACCTGTGACAGAATCACAGTCATGATGCATGGCAGGTAAGTCTGGATGACAAAGTAACCAATCTTTCTCTTCAAATGAAAATGTGTCGTCATAACAACATACTCCCCTGAAGTCAAGAAAAACAGGAACATTAAAGGTTTTATAAATATACAACTTAGAATGCTTCATAGGAGGTATTTTCTTAGCATAACATAAAAAAAACCCCTGTTCCCAGATCAAATTGTGCTCCAAAGAAAATGTTTAATAAAGCAGGCTCTGAATTTCCACTAATAATAAAATACTAGGCAGCTCTGGGAAATGCTAATTAAATGCACATCTTCTTGTGTCTGTGAAGTGAGGAATGAAAGTCTGTATTAACTGATGGCTGAGAAGGGCTCTTGTGAAACCTCTTATTCCACTGAAAGGTGGAGAAGGTGTAACATACACAGGTAAACATCATATATGGACTAAATCAAGACAGGTACTCAGAATGGCAGGCCAGGAGTAAGCTTTATCTGTTGATGGGCTTGTGTCTGCATTACCACTGTTTATGCGTTATGTGCTCTGAAGAGTAAGTGTTCCTGTTCTGCTAACTCAGTACCTTACTCAATGATTATTCTCTCATGAAGTAAATGGACAACACAAAAGGTAGCACAGAGTATTTGCATTATCAGTAGCTTTCTGAGAGCTACAAAAACAGATGACCTGGGTATCCTAACTGCAGTTGAAGGGATCTTAAATTTTTATATCCATCTAGAAACTGTACCTGCGAGAGCCAGCACATTATGCCTCATATTCATTATTTACATCATTTAAAATGGATGTTGAAAAACAATATATTCTTGAAAGATTGGAAAACTTAAAGTTGTGACTTTTCTGTTAGCAGATCGGTTCTTCTTAAGATAATGTTTATTGCTTAGGTAAGAAACAAGTGGACATGTTACCGAATGGACGCTCCTGCCAAGATTAGAGATGACATGAAACTACTCTAAGCTGGAAAGAGAAAGCTGTCCCTGTACTGGAAAAGCTTAAATTGCATTGAAAAAATATGTCCAGACATTGACTGCTGAGCCCCTTTTCTTTAATTCCGAATCTAGAATAACAATCTTGCTCAATGCATAACACTGAGGAAAGCTTATTTATAAGTGGTGAAAAACTTCCTGGCATGTTACAATAAAGAATAGGAAAAGAGAATCACTTATAAGTTAAGACATAAAGGTATATATAAGGAGAACTCTCTTTCAAAAATCATACTGGCAGTAGTACAGTGGGCTTTATTACTAGAATTTTGTCCACTTTTCTTTAACCTGTACTGAAACAACCTTCTTTTCCACTGTGATCTTAGGAAAGGTGCCAGCCTTGGCCAGAAGTGCTAATAATTTAATTTCAACTTCTAAAATATGACATTGAAAGCTATTTTAATGCAATCAGATATAGAATGCTCAAAATGGTATATCAGAATTAATCCACTGATTGTAGATAGCAAGCTAAGAATATAGAGTGAACACAGCACTGTACTCTGAAGCTTTATTTAGCTGCTTAAATTATCAAAGTATTTTTAACCTCTGGAAAAAGAGAACAGGACTCAAAGCATAAAGAAAATGAAAAAGACAGAGATTACTCTTATCTGTTAGCATTGCAGCAGCTCTGAGCTAGGTAATGCCTTCAGAAATGCATCAGGCAAGGCACAGGCTTGGAATGACACCCACAGTGTAGTTACAAGGCAGAAAGCTGTGGTAATTTATTAGAATATAGCAATCTTCAATTAGATTTCTATAAGTGCAGGACATGAAAACTCCAGTCATTTAATGCATCCTTAGTGTCCCACAAGTTACAGCTTGCTTTAAGTAAAGAACATAGCCACATTCAGGACAGCTGCTGACAACTAACTTCCCAGCAATTCCTCTATAATTCTTTTCCAAGGTTCAGAATTCAGGCATGAAATTCCCTACAAAATAAAATTTCAAAAAGCTCTTGAGCAAAATCTTTCTTGTGTTCACAGTGTCTGATTATTGGGATTTCAGAAATTATAGCAGAAATTGTATCTTATACATCTTGTATTCTCTTATCCCAAGAAGCTAGACAGGTATTTCTTTCTAGCTTCTTTGGAATTCCTAAGGTTTTCTACAAGAGCAGATACATCAGGTTTTTGTTTTCCTAATCCATTCACATTTTGTTGTATGCATTACATTGTATGAAACATTTAAAAGGGGTCATGCAGCTCCTTCTATTCACTTAATGTTTTAAATGACTGTCCACTGTTGAATACTTCCAATGCTCTGAAAGAGTTTGTGTCTGTGTTCAGTACTTCTGTAGCTGCAGTATTTAACCAGCCCTTAATTCTATGGCAATTGACTGAGATGATCAGGGGGTACAATTAACCTGCATCCTCAGAAGAGAACAGTTGGTAATTTAGTAAAGCTACATCAAACCTATTACTTTGTATTCTGTAAAACTATTTGTAACAAACCCATTTTATCAGGTGGGTGCCTAAAATTAACATGTACTGAATCAGACATTAAGTTGGAGTTTAGCTGTAATATTACTTCTTTTCTAACACTGTAGGTAGAAAATAAGGTTTCCCTTGCTATTAGTTTAAAACAAAATATTTCTGATTTACTACTTAATGTCATGTAACCTAATAGAAAAGCACTTAAGAACAGCATCCTCTCAGCATGTTTACAGAACATCAGAATAAAACCATACCACTGTGAGTGTGAAGCCTGATGATCAATGGTGCAAAGCAATGTTTGCAAGATAGCAAAATAATTCTGTGCAACTAGAGACATGCACAAGCCCTTTAAGCATCAATACAAAAGAGATCATTTTAAACTCTGGGTCAATATGAGTCAGTAGTTGGAGAGTGACAGGAATTTTACATCTAAGTAAAAATTAATGACTGTCTGCTAAAGCAAAATAGGTGCTACAATAATTATTATTTCATTTACCAGACACAATCTTTAAGCCTGTAGTACCTGCACATTCCACTGTTAGCACACATGTGTTAACTACACTGTTAAAAACCTTTTCAAGATTCTTTTGCCCTAAAAATAAATAAATAGATAGACCAACATTTGTAGTGAACTTTTTCCACACCGTGAAAAAAAGGAGAGCAGATGGCTTACTAGCAAAGGAAGACATTAAAGAAAACAAAAAAACCCTCTCTGTATTCACCAAATCATTTGATAGTTTTGAGTGTTCAGAGTAACCCAGTTACACACAAACTCCTGGAAAATACATATCTGGAATTCCAAATAACTGTAAATATCATCATAAAATTGCCCATGAAGTTGTATTTAATGGTCCAGATAATCTACAGAATCAGCTGCATGAGAGCTTTACTTTGTTGACTAATAAAGTTGCTGAAAATCCTTAAGTGAGGACTGTCCTAAACTCTTTTTGTCAAATGAGCCATCACTCATAGCTCTGAAGTTGGAGGGGGGAGGTCATAATTTCCATTACATATGCTGTATCTTAAAACAGAGACAATCAGATGACAGAAGTGTGCTGGAGGATTCTGTTGAGACTACCTGCCTACCCACCTTAGTAAACAGAACAGGCATTATTAAGCAACCATCATTCTGATGCCCATCATTATTTTGGGGAAGTCAAAGCAAATAAAGAATTTTTGCTTGAGATGTTGAATTTGCAAGCCATGAGTGGGTTTCTTTTGCTAGAGTATCTTATTATCAGACAGTAACTAAAGAGGATTGTGACTCAAATTCTTCTAAAATTATTCTCTAATGGACTTATATTTGTTTTTAAGGACAGATTGGCTGTGCCCTGGTCTGGCTGATGTGGTGATGTTAGGTCACAGGCTGGGCTGGATGAGCTCACAGGACTCTTCCAGCCTCAGTAACTATGTGATTCTGTGATAAACATTGATTCAGTTCCTTGTAATGTTTTCCTGCATGTAGGCGATAGCATTTTTATTTCAGCAATTATTTATAGTGTATTTAACTACATAGACAGGCATTGTAAAGAATTTCTTCAGGTAGAAAAAGGAGACTGAACTTAAAACGGTGAAGTATTGTGGGCAAAAGAAATCTTTCTTGTATCTTGATGGAAATGCACAAAGAATTTTTACCTGCCCTATGCTCGACTTTGGTTCTGCTTAAAAGTTTATTATCTGTCTCTCTTAACAATTTTTAAGGTGCTTCTCACATCACTTTCTGACTACTCTGTACTGCTATTGCCTACTAAGTTAGCTATGTTCCCAAGCTTACGAGTTCCTTCTGATTACCCCTATAACACACCTAGCAAGCAGAGAACTGGCAATCAGTGCAAAGGGTAGACACATGGACTGCTGAGGTCTCTCTGAATGAATAGCTTCAGAACAAAAAGCAAAGATAACCTTGCAGTTCCTCAGAAATCCCATTGGCTTTTCAGAAAAGAGCAGCTGGGGTGACTTATCAGCTGTACAGAAGTCAAGGCAGCATTTCTTAGCTGTGGCCAGGCCCTTCCCTTGTGCTTGTCAGGTGCCATGCCTCTGTGTTCAATAACGAATGCAGTGAATATGTGGGAGCAGTTGTACTGATTTCTTACCCAAACTTATTATTACTGACATCCCACTTCTTGTGTTTACGTCCAAGCTCCTGTTCCGTATTATCAAACACAAACAACAAATTGCATCTTGAAACAGTGCAAATTATAAAAAAAAAGTAACAACTTGCCTCCTGAAACAAATGCAAATTAATTAGCCAGCTTCATGTTTACAATACCTGGTATTACCAATGGCAGCTCTATGTCTGTACCTGATGAGTAGTCTTAGAGTTGAAGCTGATACTAGCCTTAACACACCTAAATCCTGTTTGGATGTTCCAGGTGGTTTCGTTTGATAACATGGTTTTTTCACTCTCTAAATACCTCCTTGACAAACTATATCCTTACTTTTAGCAACTTCACTACCTTCATGAATACAATCTTTGAAGATTCATAGTCTTGAACCCTTTTTTTAAGCTTATATAATAAGCAGACAATATAAGGCTATGAGCAGTTCTTCTTTATAATGTAAATGACTTTTTTTCCTGCTAGCTTCATCACTATAGGAAGCTTTTTAATTGTTCAAATATTTTAACCACTACTTAAAGTAGAAACATAATTCCAGGATATTGCAACTTTTCAGAGTATTGTTTTCCTAATCTTAAACCCTAATATTGTGATTTACCACTCTTAACCTTTGATCTTTGTATTTTTAATTCTGTTGTGAATTATGCTTTTGCAATTAGATATGAAATTTCTCCAAAAATACCCCAAAACCAAACAAACCAACCAATAAATCACAGACCTGTACTGGACTGAACAATTCCAGAGTCCACAGTTTGTCCAAGCAAATCATATTGGTTCAGTCGAGAGCCGTCTTCAGCCACAACCACTGACCTTGCTGGTTCCCGTGTCCATTCATACACAACCTCTGCTCTAGTATAAGCATCTAATTAAAAAGAAATACATTGCTCTTAAAATTTGCACCTTCTATTTTCATACAGCTTTATGAGACCAATGTTTCGAGCATTGGTTTTAAGCTTGATTTCTTTTTGCTTATTTGTAGAAACCCACAAGGAGACCACTGGAACATGTTATTTAAAGAAAACAGAACTTATTGTACAGGCCTATCTATTCAGTAATTAGCTGAATGTCTGCTGGGTTAAGGTTGGTCCTCAATGGCATGAAAAGCCTTCTCTGACTTATGTTAAATGTGAGGATCAGATGTGAGAGCAGGATGGCCTGAGGGGAATGAAGAGGGACTACAGGGCCTTGGGCCATTTGGTAAAAGAGTCTAGGGCACAAATTGTGTTTTCTAAACTACTTCCACTTGGGGGGTGAGGACACGAGCTGGAATAGAAGGACTCATTACATTCATATCTGGCTATGAGACTGGTGTTGCAGGCAGAACTTTGGGTTCTGTAATAATGACAGGTTCTGTAAGACACTAGAACTTACAGGTCCACATGGGAGAGGTTTATCTCAGAGGGGAAAAGGGCTTCTGGGGCAGGAAGTCATAGGGCTTTAAACTACACTCAAAGGGGGGTGGGTTCGAAGTTGGTGGGTGCATACCAGTTGGACAGAGCTCTGGTCTTACTGAAAAGCAGGGGACCTCTTGCTGTTCTAGAGTGAAATTGGAGCTCCCAGCTCCAAGAGGCAATGTGGGACCCGTGCTGAATGAGCTGGGTGCCCTGAAGATGCAGCATACAGAGAAAGCAGACATACTGAACACTTTCTTTGCCTCCATCTATACTTCTGGGAGCTGTCTTAATATAAAAGCCCAGACTGCTGTGGCTCCAGAGGAAGTCGAGGCAAAAGAAGAGCCTGTCTTGGTTGATGAGGATTGGGTTAGGGATGTGTTGAGCAAACTCAATGTACATAAATCC